>JAVJIF010008521.1:0-152348 GCA_038442645.1 Agave tequilana
CGCTTGGCCTAGCTGCGGGCCAGGGGAGCAGCCCTTCCCCTATTTTGGGTCGCCCCAGAGAGAGAGAGTTAGGGAGAGAGAGGTTAGGGAGAGAGAGTGGGATTCTGTGAGAGAGAGAGAAAGAGAGAGAGATTAGAGGAGAGAAGAGAGAGGAGGGATTTTTAAGGGAGAGAGAGGAAAGGCGGTGATGGGTTAAGTCGGTGGGAGGAAGTGTGGAGAAGAAGGAAGAGAAAGAAAAAGAAAAGAAAGGGAAAATTAAAATAATAATTTATTATTATAATATGGCCCAATATTCGACCAGTTCCGAACGATGCCGAAAAATTACAGAAAATTGAAAATATTATCCTGAGACGCAATCTGAAGACGGTTTGAAGAAATTCAGTCTGGTTTGTAAATTACAATTCCTGGAAGATGTCGTCGGTACCGGGCGACACCGGTTTGGCCGGATTTTCGATAAATTCAGAAAAATCTCCAAAAATACCCGAACGCAGAGAATACGATTCTAAGACACATGGTGAAAGCCGATTCTCAAAATTCTACTCTGTTTGTGAAATAAAAATCGTAAAGCCTATTAGCGGTATCGGTCAACACCGACTACGGAGAATTTCCAAAATAATCCAGAAAAATTTCAGAAAATCCTGAAAAATCTAAAATATTAGAAAATGAATTTTGAAACTGAAATCAGCTCAATCGGACTACCATGGAGGTCAAATCAATTTTGTACGTCGTATCGCGTACCGATACGGTGATACGTACACCGGGAAGCAGGGGGTTACAGGAAGAGCTCAGGTGAGGGAGTTAATTCTCTTTTGAGATGGAAATTTCTTCAATTTGATCTTTTATCATACCTTGATTTTAATAATTGATGATAAATGTTTGACACCCTAAAGAGACACAAGATTTAACACAAAATATCCAGTTAAATGAGAGGATAGAAGGGGATGGGCAAGAAATTAATAGTCTGTGGGTTTGATTCTTCACATTTACAGTATTTATGAATTTAGAAATTGGAAGTATACTAGTATTTACAGTCCTTGAGGGCTGTTGGGGATTTTGTTTGTATTTTGATAAATTTTGAAACTTCATGAGCCTATCTTCGGTTAATTGCTTGGTTCGATGACAAAAGGATATCATTCTTATGCAGAAAGAATTATTGAATTGGGTACACTTCAATAAGCATCAAAGTTAAAAGAGAAAGATGAGGGAGATTTTAGCTCAATTTAATTTTCTATTTATTTTGAATTTAATTCTGGAAAAATTTCATGACACAAGTGTTGGGTTAGAAATCAAACTTAGAAATTTTGTGGTTGGGTTTCATGGGAGATTATTGTGGAAAAAAAAAATGTTTTTGATGAGATCTAGAACTTGATTGTGAGTGGGTTTTTCTTCTCTTTAATTCAAATCTCTTCCATTTTAGATCTCCTCTTTTCTTCAAAATTTATTCACAGCTTTTACTATTCAAGTTGTGTTGTACTGAAACTACAATCAAAATTTGATCACGCCTCTTAGCCTGGGATTTTAGCCTGCACTTGATTGGCTGTTAGTTTTAGGATGTGCACCTTGATGATTTTGGGGTATTAATTGGGAAGGCTAAATGATGAAACTGAAAAAGCGCTTGTGTTGTCCTTAGAACACTAGGACATGATGCTTTATTAGATAAGTATTAGTACTACTAGCTTTGTGCTAAAACTTATGGTTGTATGTAATTAAATTAAATTCAAGTCAATATCATAGATTTCTATTGGATGGTTTTAATGAGTAAGTGTACACTCTTGTTATTCGGCAATCAGTTTGCTAATATCAGTTGCCAAGAAATAACATCTAATAGCAATAGTACATTTTATGGGCATAATATTCTTGATAAAGAGTCATAATATCACCTACCAAATAATATTTCCAAAGATCCTTTCAGAACGGACATTTTTTTTTGCTTATTCTCCATCTTAGTATCAAATTATCAGTTTGATTACCAATAGATCCATTCATGATCTGTACTTGTTAATTTCTGCTTTACTATAAGCATAAAAGAGATTGTCCAGTGGTAATTCTGATCAAAGATCGTAAGATAGAAAGGTGGAGCCTCAATTGTAAGTATGACTATAATTATTACAGCTGAACCATTCACTGACAAATCCCTACCCATTTATCCTCTTGCAATTCTAATGGCCTCTCTAGTTCGCTATTCAAAATGGATTCCACTGTATGTAAACTTGCTCTAGCTTCAAGCTATTACTCGTAATCTAAGATAGAGATCTATATAATATGACATTAGGTATGATATGGATTCGATTCTATTTGCATATTATTATAGTAACTCTTATAGAGTTGTGCCATGACCAAGAACTCCCCACAGAATTAGTATCTATAAATTGTCATACATCAATGCATTTATTAAAATCTCCCAACTTTGCCAAGCTTTGAGGCCTTACCACTACCTTGGAGTGCCTAGCAATATTTAATAACCTGCCTTCTACTCTGGCTCAAAGATATGTATGTGACGCTTGATGGACTTGTTCGATAATTCCTTTCACCACCCTAATTTGGGCCTCCACTATTCTTAGTTCATAGAGTTAATTGCTGAGATGAATTGTTGGATATAAAACAATTACATACTTTGCATTACATAATATTCATGTCCCGCCCCTCTGAGACTTATGATTATCAAGATGTTTCCAACCTTCATGCAACATTGCACGACTCTATAACTCCTAACTGGATTTGTTTTTGTTCCACTAAGCGGACTATAGAAGGATTCAATTTAGCGATGTGGTGCCTACATCCGTCTTTTTCCCTTCATATATTCAATCCCTTGGCAATCCAAATAAGAACACAAAGGATGTCGACTATTTCCTTGCAGGTTCAGGTGCCTGATCTTTATTAGCTATCCTTACTTTTCATATCCCCACTTCTAATTGTCACTCATGATTACTTCCTATAAGAGTGACAAATTTGGCAAGAAATATTCTCTCTACAAAATAAGTATGATAACTCAAACCGCAGTGCTGATAACTCAGAATAGAGATTTTGTCTCTGACATAGGAGCTTTGAAAATAACTTGAGGGTCCTCTCTTCTAGGTTATCATTATCGAAACCATCTTTAGTTTCTCATGAATACATAAGTCGCTTATAACTTTTCTCCACCCAAGAAGCTATGGAAAGATAAAATCATTCTTCTTGCACCAGGATGCTTCTAATTAAGCTTTCCTCGAAGAAGAAAAGGTTGCATATAATACATCTTAGCTGAACCATAGTGAGATAATAGTTCTCAATCTGAAAAATAACTGTATAAATTATTATTATTTTCCTTTTTGGTTGGAACCATTTCTTTTCTTCAAGTCCTAGTTCTGAGATCAAATGAGCTCGATGATCCTATTAATTCTCTTCAAACGCATTCAATTAAGAATACTTCTCCAATGCTTCAACTCTTTAATATATCTTCAATGACTTCAATGATACTCTTTGCGTGAATTGCTTCCAAAATTTAAATACTATATTGCATCCTGTATTGACCCCCTCATCCATGGGAATTAAGTATTAGAAGTTGATTCTTTTTCTTAACATCTTAATTTATGTGATCGAGTCAAATGTAAGTAAACTGATACTCTGAGTATAAATAAGATTTATATAGTTGGAAATGGATATTGGAGTAGTATATGGTTAAAATTGTCACAATTAACAATCAATACATGATCAAGAAGATTAATAACTGATGACGTGAAAAGGGAGCTCAATTGATACAAATGAAGTGAATGGATCACTACAGTGTTAACTTGTAAATTATATACATATATGTATATAAAATGAATCACATGCAGTTCTTCGGAACTAGAATTGATGAGCTGAGAATCAAACTATTGTAATTTGTTGATACTTCGTATTATGATGAATTGTTTGTTATCTGTATGATGAATTGCTTGTTATCTGTATGTATGCATATATGTGTGTCTTTTGCATTCATGCGCATTGGAGGAAGGGGTCGGGCGGGAGCCGGTGGGAGGGGGAAGACGGTGTTAATATTTTATATATCTATATAACGGAGGAAGGGGCCGGGCGGGAGCCGGTAGGAGGGGGAAGACGGTGTTATTGTTATACGATATATACATATACATATATAACGGAGGAAGGGGCCGGGCGGGAGCCGGTGGAAGGGGAAGACGGTGTTATTGTTTTATATATCTATATATATACACGAAGGAAGGGGCCGGGCGGGAGCCGGTAGGGGGAAGACGGAGAATTTTCACACTTCACGTGTGAATTGTATATGCATATGAATAATGTATAATGGGCATCTCATTAAATATGACATGTGAATTTGTATAGTATGATGTGATATTGTGATATGTGAAGTGTGATATGACTATATGATATACAAGTATATTTTGTGATACATGTGCTATTTGGGACATAAACTATGTTTATGATTTAGTTATTATGTTTGGTGTATCACCGTGTGTGGAATACAAGATACGTGGATAATATTTGTTGCATATACATAAGATGAATTCGGTGATAAGTTAAATAACTAAACAAAAAAATAATAAATTATTCTATACAACCCATAAATCCTATCACATGTAGAATGAGAACTCAAGAAAGTGTTTATAAATTCATGACCAAAAGAATCAGACTGTTCCCGAAGATCAAGAAGATAATTATCTTGATTGTTATATCATGAGATGTTGTCGATTTTCTGCCTCTCTTGTTCATTCAGATTTGTCCTATTGTTTGAAAAATCGTGCTCATTATTGATTATGTTCACTATTCTTTGATTTCTTTCTAACTCTACTCACTGAGCTGTCGAGCTCACTCCCTCCCAGTTTCATGTTTTCAGGTTGCGACGAGATGGAGGCCCAGCTTAGGCTTTGGGCGTTATGAGGAGAAGTTTCATTACTATTAAACTAATTACAGATATAGTAATGTGTTATTACTTTGAAAGATTTTATTGTACATACTTATAACTTTAGTTGATATGTACTTGTAGCATGTATTATTCTTGTTAGATATATTGATGTATAGATGAGGTAGTTTGTAATGACTATAATTAAGTTGGAGTTATAAAAATTCTGAGTTATGTTGTGAATACTGAGAGGGGTACTCTCGAGCACATATTACAGTGGATATTAGTAGCGAGATTAATCTGATCTATAGACTTGATAAGTAGGCGATGTCAAGCCGAAATCTTATTAGACTGTGTGATTGAATTTTGAGTTGATTTATGTATTTGGATTGAGATGAGTCGTGTAGGCTGATATGGGTGTATTATGTATTTGGAGTAAGTGACTAAATACAAAGGAGATGCTATCAAAATTTTTAAGAAATTATAGACGATTATGATAATCTTTTGATTATTAAAGATGTTTAAGTTAATTGAGGTTATTATTATCTGGGACCGTTACATCTCAGGGTCGTCAATAAGCGACCTACTAAGCAGTAAAATGAAAAAGTAAAAGAAACATGCTAAAATAGTAGCCACATACATAATTACATATAATTTGCTAATGCCTGGTATATTGAAAGCATATTAAAAGTACAGTAACATTTACTACATGATTGCATAACAATATAATTAATCCATAACAAAGTCATATTATAAAGTTTCTATCATTTCATGTTTATTGTTAAAAGTCTAGTTATTTAAAATTGATAGATGGAAACGGGAATTTGTGGTGGGTTCCGTACATACCCGAAACTACGGCTCCATCACCTGGCGCTGAACCATGTCCTACCGCTAGGTAGTCAATAACAATAATAATGAAAACAATACGGGATGTCAGTCATCCCCCAGAATCCTACAGTGGAACCGTTTTTCGGCTGCGCAACCTAATCCCTAAGTCCACCCAAAATACCATCACAGTCTCCTTTTTCAATTTCCTCATCCCTAGGTGTAAGTAATCTAATTATTATGTCACCTAAGTTACTAGGCATGCATAATAACAATAACAACGGTAGTATGACAATATGACAATATCTATCACAGTGACTATAGTAACAAGATCCCTTTTCAGTGTCTTTGTAATCCAATACAATATGGCAATTACTATTGTGAAGTCAATATATAATATAAGGATCCAGTATCACATTTTTTCCTGCAAACTTCGACAATTTTAATTACTTTTAAATATTAAATAACAATTCACAACTTTAATAATTTTCTTTCTATTAATTAATTCAAATGAATTCTGAGCAAGAGGAAATTAGTAATTTTAGAAAAATTAATAATTATTTTATGTAACACCAACATCTTATAATCTTACAATTTCTAGATAAATTTTTAAACTTTAGAAAATTCAACAATCAATTTACTAATAAACCACTCAATAATAACAATCAATAAACATTCCAAAATAAACAAATAATATATATAAAGTGAGTAAAAGAACACTCACCTGGGCTTATCACGAGTCCAAGTACCAATTTCTATAATTCGAAGAAATCTACATTAAATACATTCCAATTAGCAATTTATCAAATTTTATATAAGATGTTCTAATTTGAGATTATCTAGTGTTTTAAGTAAATGTGGATGGTCCAACAAGGTTGAATGAAGATGCATTAAGTTTATAAGATTTATTTAGATTTTATTTTCTGATTTTTATTAGGTTTAAATGGCTAAAAACATGAAAAATCCCTTAACGGGTCTGAATATTATAATAGCGGGTTTTAACTTTGAATGAAGTGATTCAGTTCAATATGTTCGGTAAATGACACCAAAATTTTACAGTAACAATCATCTAAATTTTTATTTATTTTTTGAAATTTTAATCTAACTATTTCAATTATTTTTCAATAAATTAACTGGTCTGTTTTGCAGTCAGGTCGGGTTCAGACAAACTGGAACAACACATGTGGGCTGGACTGGATTGTTGGTCTAGCTGGGCTGCAGTTGTTCTTTTTTTTTAAGAACTGGGTTGACCCTGTGGCGACCCAAGCCATTAGGCCACAGTCCTTCCCGGTGCGAATCTGCACCCGGGTCAGGCATAGGCCCGGCTGCATAGACCAGGCTTCGAGTCTGTGCAACAGAGCTGCTCTCGCCAATGGCCGAGAGCAGACTGCTCTGCATATTTTTTTGAAAAATAAATTTCAAAATTTTGTTTAAAAATTCTATAAATTAAATAGTGTATTGGTATATCATCCTATGTATTTTATTTAGATTTTTGGGTGGGGTTCTTGATGTAAAAGATCCATAGAAAAAGGAATCTAAACATGATATTTTAATTACTTAGATTTTAAATCATAAAAATTTAGATTTACTTACTTGGATTGTTCTCTCTTGCTGCTCCTCAATCTCTACACCTCAAACACCTTTTTCAATCGTGATTGGCTTGAGAAGATAGGAGAATGGAGAATGGTGAGATTGGATTTAGGGTTTCTTTCTTTCTTGGGAGGAAGAAAGAAATATGACATAATCATTTATTAGGTTAATAAATAGATTCAGATTTTTAGCCTGTATGTTACAACTAGTAAATCAAGTTGTTAAGGAAATCAACAAGGATCTTATGAGATCTTTCAGTTTTGAATTAAAATTTGAAAACTAACTCTAAATCTTGTTCAAATAAATTGGATCACCTTATAATCACACGCCAATATAGCATCATGGTTTAGATATTAGGATTTAGTATAGAAGAACAGGAGTTCAAATCTTGGCATATGCAAATTAAGCACACACATTTTTTTTTTCCTTTTCCACTTCTATTATTATCATTTTATTAATTTTGGATCTTACACAAAAAGAGTATTACAATCTATCCACCTAATAAGAAAATTTCATCCTCGAAATTTAATTCAAATGGAAGAAAGAAGTTACTTAATAATCATGAAATAGGTGAGGATAGCGATCGCGGATAATATCTTCTCGCTCCCACATCGCTTCTCCCGGAGATCGCCTGCTTGATGTACGTATCACATTATCAGTACGCGATACGACGTATAATGTTGATTTGACCTTTCTGGTAGTTAGATTTAGTTCATTTCAGTTTCAAATATCATTTTCTAATATTTTAGAGTTTTCAGAATTTTCTGAAATTTTTCTGGATTATTTTAGAATATCTCCGTAGTCGGTGTCGACCGATACCGATAAACAGCTCTACGATTTTTAATTCACAAACGGAGTTGAATTTTAAGAATCAGCTTTCACCTTATGTCTTAGAATCACATTAGCTAAATTTTGGTATTTTTGGAGATTTTTCTAAATTTATCAAAAATAGGGCAAACCGGTGTCGCCCAGTATCGGCGAAATACTCCAGGATTTTTAACTTGCAAACCAGATAGAATTTCGAGAATCTAATTTCACATTACGCGTCAGCGTAATATTTTCTATTTTATGTAATTTTTGGGAGCTATTCGGAACTAGTCAATTTTTGACCCTATTAAAATAATATATGGAGGAGGTACTCTTGTACTTATTTAATGCTGGAACTCTTGTGTATATGGAGGCTATTTCCTATACTGAGGCTTAACGTACGCGCGAGGGTGTTTTCACCCTGCGTATGTACGTCGCCATAACGTCTCCGTATCCTTGGGATCGGGGCGTTACATCGCCTGCCCTAAGATACCAGAACAAGCAGAATGATCTGATTCTTCAACTCCTTGATGGTCTGGTCCAGAATAGACATAGGTCTCTCATTGTAGGATAAATTCGGCCTAACCTCCAGCTCCGAATGATCCAAAACATGACCATCATCTCGAACATACATCCTCAGCTGAGAAACATGAAAGACATCATGTACACTATCCAAAGATGGGGCAAAGCCAGTCTATAAACCACTTCTCCCACTCGGTCCAAAACCTCAAAAGGCCTTATGAATCTAGGACTCAGCTTTCCACGACTACCAAATCTGATTACTCCTCTCGATGGAGATATCTTCAAAAATCCCTTATCTCCAGTCTCAAACTCCAGTGACCTTCTGTTCAAGTTTGCCCATTGTTACTGTCTATCCTGAGCTGTCTTGAGACGCTTACGGATGATCTTAACTTTCTTTATTGTTTGAGTTATAATCTCTGGTCCCAATAGTATTTTGTCACCAATATCATCCCAACATAGAAGAGATCTACACTTTCCTCATCTCGGACTTGGTCTCATTCAACTCTGTATGGAGTAACTTGTTCCATCGTGGACTCGATCTTGCTTCGAATGGCTAATTTGCCCCACCCCAAACTTGGTCTCATTCAGCTCCGGATGGATTAAATTGCCCATCACGGACTCAATCTCAGTCCGGATGGCTAACTTACCCCATCCCAGACTTGGTCTCATTCAGCTCCGGATGGATTAACTTGCCCCATCGCGGACTCGATCTCGCTCCGAATGGCTAACTTGCCCCATCGCGAACTCGATCTCGCTCAGGATGACTAACTTGTCCCATCTTGGACTTGGTCTCACTCAGCTCAGAATGGATTAACTTGATTAACTGACCCCATCGCGGACTTGATCTCGCTCCGGATGGACTAAATGGTGCTCCACATGCATGTTGTGCATCACTCCAGGACTCAAACTCAATCCCCGGACTCCACACTCCGCTCCACAGAATTTTTGTTCCGGAGGCTCCACCCCTTCCAACCACCGACAACCTGGCCACGCAGGTCGACCCGCGCAATAACTTTGTGGAGAGCAAAGAAATCGTCAAGACAATTGGGCTCCGCAACATAACGCTATATACTCTAAGTGGGTTAACCTGCCCCCATTATAGACCCGTCAAGTTCCATGCCAGCCTAAAAATGGTGAAATTAGGATGAGACTGAAAAAATGATAGTGGTTCCACTCCCTGACTTCCCGTCCACAGGCTTCAAGAAACGGAAGACTAGGGGCATCTGTAAGTGAACATATTTCAGCCTCTCTCGAGATCACAACACATGCCTCGCGACAGAGGGGTATTTTGAGAAGTCAACAACTATTCCCTAAAAACAGATCCATAACTACACATGGGAGTCGGTTACACCCCTAAAATGAATGAGTCAATTATGCCCCTAGAATGAAGCAGGTGATTATTAATAGATGCATATTTCCCTACATGGGATCCCCATCAATTCTTGCGGTTATGAAGATCCTACACATTCCAATCTTGGTTACACCCCATCTATGATATTCACATCCACTATATCACGTACCAAGAATATAAATATTCCTTCTTTTCTAATAAGAAGGAAGAAAAAAAAAGCGTAACCCTTAAGCACTTAAAACCACAACACACTCTACTACCACTGTAATTCTTCCTCTGTGTCATCTGATCTTTACATGATCACTCAATTGCTTGTGGGGAAAAAAAGACTTTCTAGATTTTATCCACCACACCACCTAAATTATCTCAACCACAGAGAAGGGTAACATGTCTTATCATCTTAGCCACAACTGAAGTTTCTATTCTAGTCCCTTTTCACTGAGTCGCAGGTAATCAAATGGTGAATATACTAAACTGCTGCAGTATAATTCTAAATGGATTGCAGAGAACTTTTGGTTGTCATTTTGTCTAACTACAAATTGCCATGATGCTGAAACGGCTTAGAGATCACCAGATAGCCCGTTAAGGGACTGTTTTAACTTTTAACCAGAACATATGCACAAAATTAATTAGGCGAAAGAAAGCATAACAAGGCCAAAGCGTTTATGTAACATTACAGGACAACAAGATACATGTAACATGGGGAGAAAATGAGACGTAAGACTGTTTTCATCTATAGCAACCAGAATACAACTTACATCAGTGAAATGTAAAATACCATGATACAACAGAGACTCCCATGCTAAGACACACTACAATCTCAATACGAAAGAGTAATTCAAATCAAACAGGTGATGCAAACTGAAGCATTGACTGAGACATCAGATCCATATCATGGGACATCACTATATTTTACATCAGAGCAGGATTACAACATGCTGGTGTATAGTAAAGTTGTCATCACTATAAAACTCTAAAGCAAAACTAATTTCTGTAACACCGAATTAGTGTTTAAAACAATGTGACACTTGGTTTAAGATTCAAAGCAAAACTGAATTTGAGAATGCTTGCTCACCAGATAAACTCAGAACGGTTGTTAGCTGTTTGTTTTGCACAGCCAAAATACAGGCATTCTTGTATCACGGTAGCGATCACTTCTCTTCTTTGAGCGCCTAAAGAGCAACAGTGATTTATTCACTACAAGCAGTGATTATAGACACAGAAGCTTAATCATATGCGAGTGTAATAAATCACAAATTATCCATCGGATGCTGTTCTATAACTGTATACAAGTTGAAAGGCTAAGATAATTGAGAAGCATTGCAAGATTGCAACCACTACAGCAACTCATGGGCAGCCTCCATCCCAAGCCTTGTAGATGTCATCTGCAAAAAGAACAAAATGTACCTGCGCACAGAAAAAAAAGAAAACGTGATTTAACTGCTCATCCAACCAAGAAACATCTGAACAATCTTACAGGAGAGAAAATAAAAACGTAAAATACATCTTTGATGACAAGAACTCGAAATGAGTTGGCAAGGCATGCGACTTGTAACAAGAACTAATAAGCTTGGGAAGTACAAGGCTTGGCTTGGTAAAAGCATGTTCGAACTATAGCTCAGCTAAGAACTAAAGCTTGAACAGAAATCTAAGCTCGCTAAGTTAAATGTAAAAACTTACGGATTACAGCTGGGGTAAGCTCGATTCTTTAATGTAATGGCTCCTATAGGCTCGGCTCTACTTGGGTTTGAGCTCAGCTCATCCAAAATTCCGTAATTTGGGAATGACTATGGCTCCTTGTTTCAAAGTGCTCGCTCAATTTGGTCAGTGTTCTTTCTACTATGCTTTGTTAAATTGCCTTTCTTTATCTTGGTAATTGTAGCTTGCAAAAGGAAACAGAATCAAAATCAGATTAGAAAAACTACAAGTTATTTTACATGCCAAATATAATAATTTCTGCAATAGCATGTTCTTGTCAACAAGATAAGAATTACTAGAAATTACTATCTGGGAGACTGAAATGTGATGCTATTATGCTGCAATAGTAATTACACATAAAGTTTGACATATATCTTTTCATTTACTATTCAATTACATGCCAGCCAAATTCTTGCTGTCTAATTCTTTAATGATATAATGCTTATGCTATTTCTACATATATTCCTAAAGTATATTTGTACTAATTGCCTAAAATTGTTGGTGGAATTGAGAAGTTCGAGACTCATCTCAGGCTCGTTCAATAACCTAAATGAAACTATAGTTTCAAATATCGGCCGATGGATATATATTGGCAATACCGTATCGGGTTTTGATGTACCCGACATGATATTAAACCTATTATATCGGCCAATATCAGCGCTGAGCCGATATGATCGATATTGCTAATGTTAATGGTTGATATTGATGATATTGATACTAAAAACTATTGACTGATACCGATACTAATTCCACGATTTAAACCATGGAACCAACCTTGCACAAGATTTGGCCTAATATAAATATTTGACTACAAACAACCTAAAGCTTCTGCTGGTTCAGCTCATTTACCATGCTCTGACTTCTACAACTTGGTAGCTTTGAGACCTCCAACCAACCTATTTGTGAGCCACTCTGATCTCCACAACTCCATCACTTTAAAATCTCCAAGCAACCACCATCAACTTCCCATCTGCGGGAATTTTGTATCTATTGAGTCCTGGCACCCTCACTGTGACTCCCTTTCAGCACTTTCTGGTACTACTCTGCCGTCCACCACAAATGACAAAAAGGTACGAAGAGTGGATGAGAGAAGACTGCCATCCACCACCAAAAAGAAAAGTTCTGGAACGGTGGATGGGGGAAACTGATAGAATTAGAAAGAAAACTGTGGTGGAAAAAGAAGAAATCTCCCATCTCCTTGGATACTAACAGCAGCACCAGTGATGCCATTACCTTCAATCCACAATGGATTGCCATGTCACAGGCGACAAACTTGACAAATAGCAGAGTTGGCAGGATTGTTACTTTTTGTAACTTGCGACATTCCACAGGCAGGGGAATAAAAAAACCAGTCAATAAATTACAACTATGCCCATCATTTCTCTCCAACTCAACTTTATTTTTGTTCCACCACTGGCAGCATCAAATGCAACATGTTACTTGACTATACTTCCAGCCCAACCCCAAATGTAGCTGCATGGATAATTCGTGTTATTGTATTAGATGGTCTGGTTAACAGCTGCATCCCACTGCAGACATAAAGTGAGATCTTCTGTTGTCCTTTCATCAATGGTTTGGCGGCAGAAGTCTCTAGTATTCCCATGCATACACCATCATCAGAGACGATGTGCATTGTACACAGGTAACTTCCTTTTCGGGTTTGAATTGACAGTTGACGAAAGTGAAATAGGGCTTGGACATGGGGAGATGAAAAGATAGCAAGAGAAAGCAAGGAAAAAGTAAATGGGAAAGAGGAAGGAAAGAGAAGAAAAGAATGTTAACCTTCCCAGAACTTATTTACGATCAACTTAGAAACAGAATAAGCTAATTAATCAGTTTGAATTTTTTGTTAAAAACCTTCTATACAAGTTCCATAGGGTGAACAAGCAACAGAAAAGGAGAAGAATTATCACTCTTTTATCTTGACATAAGCACATGTATAAAACTTGTCCTATTACAATAAATACATCTTAGCTTTCAAAGTCTTATTGTATGACCAATTCATAAAAGCAAGAAATACATTATGCTAACTATTTATTTTAGCTGCTACCATGGTTTTGGGACTTTGGCTATACCAAAACGCACTTGCCCACCAATCTTCTTGTGTCCAACATTCTTATCCCTGCCCCAAGTGACACCCACGTCTATGTATCTAAATCGTATCTTTCAATAAATCAACATTAGTCAACATGAATTGAAATAAAAAAGAACTAGCCCATTCTGATGTTTTCACACATCAATATTCCAATTATTATATGTACTCAAACTGTTGTTAGATTTGCATCTCTTAAATATGAAGCTATGCTCACTTGCTAAGAAAGCAGTAGTATTTAAAGCATAGAAAACCCTAAGCTAGATGCTTTTACATGGAGGACACAAGATGCTGGTATGCCAATATGCATAAAGATTTGTGTAAATTAAATCGTTAATACTGAACAAAAAGTAAGAGAAAACTGTACCTCTTTGAAGTCATTCGAGAACTGTTTAATTGTCGAAATAGCTACTCTAGAGGCTTCATTGTAAGGATAGCTGAAAATGCACTTTAATTCAACGAAGGCAAAAAATGGAAACAAACAACAAACGAGATCTTTGAAATTGTCCCAGGCACTGTTCCAAAAGAGCATGTCAAGCTATTCAATAGAAAATAAAGGTAGTAAAGAAATAGTTACCCATAAACACCACAAGATATGGCTGGAAAAGCGATATATTGAATGTTGTTTTGTTTAGCTAGCCTCAAGCTGTTTCTGCAATTAAAATGTTAAAAAGAGGTAAGCATTATAATGCACACAACAAATAAGTGAGAGACTATCCACAAAGTCAGTTTAGAAAATAGGAATATGAAACAAAATGATTGGATACCTATATGCATTCCTCAAAGAAGCCTCAGGTTGAGGATCAACATAATAAATAGGGCCCACAGTGTGTATCACACAAGAAACAGGCAGCTGGAAAGCTCTGTAAGTTTTATCAAGCATAAAGCATAAAGTGTCTTAATGTAGCATATGGAAAATTAGGAATGGAATATAAGAAAAGAATAGGTTCAACTGGAAACACTAACGGAGTTATCCTCGCTTCTCCAGTGGGACAGCGAACTCCTGGTCTAACCTCTGGGGATTTTGCACAAGCTGCTCGAAGTTCAGGACCAGCAGCTCTATGTATGGCTGGATAAAGCGTTGCAACCTCAGGATATATTAATCTAAACCATTAATAAGAAAATATTCAGTGATTACCTCCATCAACACCACCACCTCCTAGCATTCTCTCATTAGCAGCATTTACCTGCAGCGAATATATTAAAAGAGTTTATTTTTACAAAAAAGAGATTTAAAAGAAGAATGAAATAGGTGAGATAAAAATATTGATTCTAGTGAGAGTACGAAGTGGGCAAATGGAACAAACAATATATGAAAGTCAAACACAACTCTACCACCCCACCCCCTTCCCCCCGACCTAACATAAAATTCAGCCTTAAATGGTTAACCTGAACCACTACATTATTGAACGTATATGTGCTAGACTAAATATTCAATAAAGGAACATTACCAAAAATTAGCGGACAAGGTGTGTCTGCTCACATTGATGGCTAGTTCAATAGAAAAACTACCAAAAAGCAACTTAGTTCCCACAACGTTCAATCCCATGTAAGAAATTTGCGCAAAAAGTGTACATCGGCCTAAGAGAAAGCTATGAAGCACGGGCAAGGACACAATGAGCCAAGTTTCTATTTTGTGCACAGGGACAAGGACACATGCCTGACATTGTTGGGTCGTGTGTTCAGTTCACATAAGCGAGATAAACGAGCTTGGACACAGGCCTAACATGGGTCATGTTGTGATAAGAAGATACACCCTCAATTAGGGTGTGATTGTTTATTTATAGAGGAAAAATAGTACATATCCTAATAAGACTAGGAGAATGCAACATATCCTAATAGGAATAGGAGAATCTAAAATGAAGGAAAATATCCCATTAAATATTTATTCTACTATCATACTCCCCATTAAGTTGGAGCATAGATGTTAATCATACACAACTTACAGCAACAAATGATTTTTTTTTCTTGGTAAAGCATTAGTGAAAATATCACCAAATTGAGAATTAGATGCAACAAATGAAGTGACTATCAATTATCCCATCACCATATCTTTGATAAAGTCATAATCAACTTTAGTGTGCTTTGTCCATCCACGAAAAATAAGGTTATTGGCAATGTACATAATCACTTGATTGTCGCAATAAATCACCATTGTCTCGTTATATATGACATCCATTTCACAAAGAAGAAAATTAAAGCCACATCAACTCACAAGCTATATGAGCCATGCTCTGTACTCAGTCGCAACACTAAATTGAGCAACTATATTTTCTTTTACTTAGCCATGTCACCAAATTACCTCCAACAAAAAAGTACAATAACCATTAGTAGAACAACTAATGGGTACAAAATAATTAGGATTCTCTCCCTAGGGTTTCTCACCCAGCACATAAGCTCTCAAAGATTCAACAAATTAATTTTTATTTTCATTTAATCACCGAAAACTTAAAACTTTAACAATAGTCTTAACCTTATATATGCCTATATCAACATGAAGAATCCCATCACAACCAATGTAAGACTAAATATAAGCAAATAACTAAATAAATAACCAACTAAAATAAAAGCAACTAAAAATAAGTAATCTGATTCGACTCGAACCCACACGCTTTAATTTAACCACAACGATAAGGTGTGGCGACACCTCCGAGTAAGACTCAAAAACCTGGAGAGATGTCCCCATCAACGACCCTAATCAACATCGTAGCATCCCACAATATCCAAATGAGATGAATGACGAGAATACAACTCTTTACCAGGGGTTACCTCAAGATGAGACAAACAATCCAATGAAGCTAATCCGAACTCGGGTATTGACTTAACACACCTACAACAGATGTTATATCGGACCGAGTGATAGTTAAATTAATTAATTTACCAATCAACCACCAATATTGTTCTGAATCAGCAGGACATTTACCTAGGTTTTGATCAAATCAAATATTAGGATCCATAAGAGTGTTAATAGGTTTAAATTCTAATGTACCAGTTTCTTCCAACAAATTAGTAAGGTATTTTCGTTGAGGGAAAAAAACCCTTCGGAGAACGAACAATCTTGATGCTTAGAAAATATTGCAACAAACCAAAGTTTTTCATATAAAAATGAGAACTCAAATAATCTTTTAACTGAATAATACTTTGATCATCTCCAGTGATATCATTAACATAAGCTGCAAGAATGATAGTGTCAGCGAAAGAATGTCTGACAAATATAGAGTGATTAGAGGAGCTCCGTCGTAACCCATAACATGTAACAAGTGTATTGAACTTGTCTTATGGAGAATGCTTCAACTATAAATTGTCTTTTTGAGTTTGCAGACCTCATTAGACTCGTGAACTTCATAACTGTGAGACAAAAGCATATACACATCCTCTTGAAGATCTCCGTGTAAGAATGAATTTTTAATATCTAACTTATACAAAGGTTAACGATTCCATGACTCTATCTAGACTTGAGTATGATTCTCAGATTTAGAAATGCATTCAGTCTCTGCTTCAAACATTGCTACCTTGGTGCATTCAAGTATTTCTTGTTTAACAAGTTCATCACCTTCTTAGGTCATTGATTTTGGTGCATCGACCTGCATGACTGGTAATTCCATAATCTTTTTTGCTTTCCATACATTGTCTTATGCACTTCTATTATTTTTTTCTGATGGTAGTTCCAAAGTATTAGCGACACTAACATTTTTAATCTCACTTCTTTCGCACTACCGAATGTTAATTATGTTTCTCATGTTCTTTTAGATCTCGTAACTGAAGTTCTTAATTGTTCTATAAAATTTCCTCTCTTATTTTACTTTTCAGAACCTTCATAAGAAGATGGTGGTTGGCAGGGGGTATAAGCTCTATGATCTATAGTATCTTCCGTGCGATGATTAACTGATGTAAAACGGGTAAGATCGCAATCACCTTGAATAAAAAAAATTGGAAACTAGGGTTTAACAAGAAAAATGAAAAAAGAAACTAGTGTTTAGAAATGGAACCAGATAAATGTTGGGCTTCACACCCAATCTCAAGAATTCAAAGGGATCAAGAAATTTAACTGAAAAAATTTAGTTATTAATTATCTACTGAATAAAGAAGTCTAGGGCCTTTTATATAGGCTTTACAAAAGAGTGCTTTCTAGAAAACAACCGATATACTAAACACTCACATAAAAGAAAAAACAACTGACTCAAAATAAACTAAAGCAAATAAATCACTAGCAACTGGTGATGTTCCCGTTATTTGCCCCGGAGTGGGAGAGAGTCGACCTTGTCGAGTGAGGATACCTCTCATGAAGCATCTCAATCAGGCAGGTAGTCGTGGCAAAAATATTAATGCATCACATTGAGACCAAGGTGGTGGAGATGGAAATGGTCTCCTGTAGGATCGATAACAGATGACAGCTCGATCAAGGCACTGATAGCAGACTGCGGCACGTCATCCATGAAGAAAACTGGACATACTACATTTTGCCCCATAATGGCATGATCTTTTGTGAAACTGGTTCTTGGAGAAGGATCTGTAAGGGATCGTACGCACCAGGCGATATTAAGAAAATCGAAGACCCCATATTTGTCAAAGATGGTACTAGCTCCATAATAGGCTATGGTGGAAGATCTATAAGAATCTCACTAGGAAGCTCTTCAACTTCTGTAGAGGGAGAGGAAGCTTCTTTTTGTAGTTGTACCAACTCATTAACAACTTCTGGCCCTAGCTTATCATCAACCTTTGGCTTCGGATCTTCAACAACCTCTGTCGCCTTGCGTTCTAACATCTTCACCATATCAGTGAGAATCTCCTTACATTCAGCAACCAGATCGATCAGATCGCTAAATTGTGGTCCCTCAAGATGTGGGGCATATGGAGTACGAAGAAGCTCTTGTAAAACCAACCAATCTCGATAGTTGCTATGACTATCTTCGCATCACCAATAACCTTCTCCAGTCAGCTTCATTTGGGCATAGTGACACTTCCGCTCAAGTATCAAGGAGACATACCTGAAGAAATTCTCAAGATGATTTTTCCACTTTTCATACCCACCCTGACATCAAACCCCAAAAATACGAAAGAGCTGCATACATGTCCCTTTCAACCTCCTCAACCCCATCAGTATAAATGTATTTGCAACAAAAGTAAAATCTCACGAATAAAACTCAGTGTATAAAGATCAGAGGTAACCAATAAACTAGACTCAAATCAGGTTGAAGATGTGGCCAGAAACGCTGATTTTTTGTTGTTAGGACAATACTGGTGCCAAACACGGGCTCATGGAGGTCAGATCTCCTGCTCAAGTGTTATGAAATCTTTGTAGTGGCTCTAGGGCTCAGTAATGCACCCAACACTTCAGATGAAACTCGAATCAGACTCCGAACGAGCCTGAAACGGCTCTGGAACGAACAAGTTTTGGGGTTGGGGGGCATGAACAGTAACCGAGCGGCTAGTGTTCACGTGAACAATAATCAAAGAGATTACTGTTCATGGAAAGTAACTAGGCGGTTCCTGCTCACTTAAACAATAATCAGAACAGTAAAATATTTTTTTAGGTTTTTTTTTTTTTTTAAAAGTATATCTATGGATTTAGATCTAGGGTTTGCGGAAGTGAAGAAATTTGAAGAAAATTGGGACCAAAGCTCTGATACCAAATTGATATAAAACGGGTAGAATTGCAATCACCTTCGAATTAAAAAAATTAAAAACTAAGGTTCAACAAGAAAAATGAAAAGAGGAAGTAGGGTTTAGAGATAGAACCAAATAAATGTCTTTGTACCACTTATGCGGGTTTCACGCCCCTTACACCATGGGCTTCCCACTCCAATCTTAAGAACTCAAGGGCTCAAAAAATTTAATTAGAAAAGTTTTCATTATTCATTGTCTACTGGATAAAAAAGTCTAGGGTCTTTATATAGGCTTTACAAAAGAGTACTTTTTAGGAAACAACCAATGGTACTAAACACCCACATAAAAGAAAAAAAACAGCTAGCTCAAAATAAACTAAAGCAAATAAATCACTAACAACTGGTGATGTCCCCATCATTGCGTGTTATTAGCTTGCGACGTAGTGGTACTTTAACATGTTGTACGATCAAAAATTGCACCCTAAAAGAGTCAACCCTTAGAATGGATAGCAAGACTGATGAAAATTTTCTTATGAGTGTATTACCAAAATAGAGCTTAATTATTTATGACATTCGATATCTTTAATAAACTCAAGAGTTTACTGGTAATTACCCTTTAAGGTGAACCAAAGATACGTCAAATTAACGTGTTATATTAATTTGATATGAACTCTAATTTTTTGTGTAAAAGAAAAATCATAGATGTTGAGAACCTTTTTATTTATTCAGATTTTTAAAGATTTTTCTAATAGAGAGAGGACTAATCTATCACAAAAGAATTTGTTGGGATAGCTAAGTTGGAAAGAAAATTTTCTTTGTCAGAAATGATCTTAATAGGAAAGAAGTATCCAATTATGTTAAATTATGGTTTGGTGAATTTGAAGTTTTAATGGAATTCCAGTTTAGTAACATGGTCAATTTTAAATTTAAGTTTAGTATACTAACGAAGTGGTCGTTTTAAATTTTGATTATAGTTAGTGATGTAGCAGACAATTTGGATTTAGGTCCAGTTTAGTGACGCAATGGTCGAATTTAATTTGGGTCCATTTTAGGGTCGTAGTGGTCAATTTTAGATTTGGGTCCAGTCTAGTAACGTAAGGGTCTATTTTAATTATGAATCCAGTTTAATGACGTAATGGTCAACTTTGAATTTGGTTCCAGTTTAGTGGCACAATGGTTGAATTTGGATTTGGGTCCAGTTTAGTGATTTAGGGGTCAATTTTCAATTTTGGGTCCAATTTAATGACGAAATGGTCGATTTTAATTTGGGTCCACTTTAGTGATGTGGTGGTCATTTTCGAGATTTTTTTTGGATTTGATGGTGATTTATGAGTTTTGCAAATTTTAATTTTAGTTTAGAGACATTACACAATCAAATGGGAAATTTTAGTAACTCGTTAGCCTGTGAAGATTTAAGATTTGATTCTGATATTTTCTTTGTAATAAAAGCTGATTTTTGGGATATTATGATCCTTGAGATTGATGGCATTGAATTGTGTTTATAGTTTAAGGACTTTCCGGTTCAATAGGGGATTTCTTGATAACCGATAGTTTATACCTTTCATAGACGATGGAGCGTGTGAGCCTATGTGCGGCTTGAATATGAGTTACTGATGTATGTTGAGTTATGGATATGAGTTACGTGTCCAGTTTAGTGGATTCCTCAAAAAGTTATGTGTGTTGAGTTATGGATATGAGTTATTTATCAAGGGGTTTTTTGCCCATGCATAGTCATGGCCCATACAGACAAGGCCCAATAATTATAAAGTTTTATTCTATAATAAGTTGAATTTGAGTTATTATCCTAAAAGGAATCCTTTAAACGGAGTCACTTATTAGGTTTCATATATTTTTTATATACATAATTTGTAGCCAGAACTTGAACCTGAGACTCCCCCACAACCCACTCCTACCCTTTCACCAGTCACTGACATTAGATTTCATATCTTATTAGGAGTTTTTTTTAGAGTACTCTTGTTGCTTTATAAATAGACAAGCAACAAGATTCAATAGATGTAGATGATCTAGGCTCTGAGAGAGTGCACACAAAATCTTGAAATTTGGAGGTGTGAAAAGAAAATTGTAAGCTTTATTCGAAACTTAACCGCGAGGTGAAGATCACGGGTAAAGATAATCACGTTATTATTTCTCCATTCACGACTGTATTTCTGCATAATTCATATTTGTTTAGGTGCAAGTTTCACAAATTTTCCATTTTCATGGAAGTTGCATATGCTAGAATAATTAGGCTAATTAAAACATACATGGGAGACAAAGTGAACATAATTGTATTCGCATAAGTTATTTTGTTGTTTTTGCAAGCCCAGTGTACGTGAGATACGCAAACCAATGCATGCATTAGTTTCCCTTTTTCTACAAGCCTACACACGAATACATGAGATTTGCGGATCCATGCATGCATTAGTTTCTTTTTGCAAGTTCATTAATTGTTTTTTTGTAAATCTACACTACAAATTATGATAAATTTTCAATTATGGGTTATGCTAGGATAAACACCTAACTACATTTTTTTTTTTTTTACTTTGAGCATGTCTAATTAGATTACCCCCTTGAATTGGACTCATTTTTTTACATCGAGCTTCTATCATGAATCAAACTCGTTTTGTACTTCGAGCTTTAATCATGAATCGGACTTGGTTAGGACTGACCTTGGCGCAAGCAGAATCTTTTGATTTTGGTTCGAAGCAGGGTCATAAATTGGTGGCAAAATTGGAAATCATAATCTAGAAGATTCAGTAGTTAGTACTAAATTGGATTTAAACTCTAAGATTATAAATTAGATTCAAATTCCATGAACTATCCAAATTTTATAAATCGATTAAACGGATCAATTTTGATAAAATCTTAATGATAAACCATTCAGTTTATTTGTTAATCAACAACTACAGATTATGTTTAGACTACACTTAATTCAAAACATGAGATAAGAAGAAATTGAAGGTAAACAAAATAAATAAAAACTTTACTGGCTGGTTCAAAATCCAAGCTATCTTTCTGGAGCCCAACTCGTTCTCATCGTACCACCCAATCTAAACATCATTAAAATTCATGGTCAAATGCACCAAACAAATGTGCAATTCGGTATCATGGAATTTGAAGTTGAATCCAGCTCATTATCTAAACCAAGGTTTGAGAACTCGATTTCGGTTTCGTCCCTCTTCGAAAAGTTTAGTTTCAGATGGTTTCGAATGTTACCGCTGGTTTGGGCATAAGTTTCGGTTTCAGTTTCAATTCAAGTGTTATATATAGATAACTAGATCAAAATATATAGGAAATTTTGTGTTATAATGGAATAATAGTACAAGAGATTATTACAATTATACGAGTTATTTTTGAATTGTGATAATAAGAATGAGAATTTGGTTTTAAAATGAATTATTAGCAATTTTCTTCTTGCAAGTATAAGGTTCTTGAGGGGTTTTTAATGTAAATTTATCCATTAGACAACCTTATAAGTTGTAATAATTTAATCAGTTTGGGTTTGGATGAAATTCAGAAGCCTAAAACCCATTTAACTTATGGGTATCAATATAGTAAATTAAATAGGTTTGAGTTTGAATCTTCAAATCAACCCAAATCCAAGACCAACTTATATTCAGTTTACATATTTAAAATTAAGATTCCAACATAAACCATTGATTTTCTTCTTTGATTTTGATCATTTCTTGTTTGATTTGGTATGAGCTACATCTATTTCACCATCTAGCCAAAGATTTTGCATTTTTTGCTTTTTGACCTTGTTTCAAACGAAACCGGTTTATCGCGCAAGTTTCGGATCGGCCTCTTCTGATACCAGTACGATCAGGCGAAACCAATACGTACTGGGCAAAACCTTGAACCTTGATTGATGGGGACATCACACCAGTACTAATTATCTTTTTATGCCTTAGTCTATTTTTGAGTTTAGCCTTTTCTTTTATTATAAAACTTGGTCCCACATCGGTTGTGATAGGGAAGTTCACTTTGTAAGAGCCTATATAAAGAGGCTCAACTCAATGAATAAACAGACAATGAATAATTAAAACTTTTCCAGTTAAAATTTCAGAGCTCTTGAGTTCTTGAGATTGGGTGTGAAGCCCGTGGTGCAAGGGGTGCGAAGCCCGTGTAAGGGGTGCGAAGCCCAAATTTATCTGGTTCTTTCTCCAACCCTAATCTCTCTTTTTATTTTATTTCTTGCAAAACCCTAGTTTTTTTTTTGTATTCGAAGGTGATTGCGATCCTGTATTACATCAATTTAGTATCAGAGCTTTGGTCCTAATCCCCTTCGAATTTCTTCTCTTACCCAAATCCTAAATTTAGATCTGGATCTCTAGATCTAGATCTATTTTGCAAAAAAAAATCGATTATTATTAGATCTAGATTAAATCTATATTTAGATCTACTTTGTAAAAAAAATCGATTACTGTTACATTTTGATCTAGATTTACTTTGAAAAAAAAGAAAAGAAAAACAGAAAAAAACAAAAAAACAGAAAAAACAGAAAAACAGAAAAAAAAACAGAAAAAAACAGAAAAGAAAAAGAGAGGAAAAAACAAAAGAAAAAGAGGAATTTTTTAAAAAAGTACTGTTCACCGTGAACAGTAATTACTGTTCATCCGGTTACTGTTCACAGTGAACAGTCACCGCCGTCTCCCACCCCAACCAGTCCGGAATCTGTTTCTCGCCCGTTCGGAGTCCGTTTTGATCTCTGTTCGAAGCGTTGTGTTCGTGACTGAGCCCCGAAGCCATTACAAAGATTTCATAGCACTTGAGCAACAGATCTGACCTCCACTAGCTCGTATTTGGCACCAGTACTGTCCCAGCAGCAGAGAATCAGTGTTCTGGCACATCTTCAGCCTAATTTGACTCCAATTCGAGCTACCGATTTATTGGGTAACCTCTGATCTTTATGCATTGAGTTTTATTCATGTGATTTTACTTTTGTGGCAAATACATTTATACTGATGGGGATGAAAAGGAGGTTGAAAGTGACATGTATGCAGCTCTCCCGTATTTTCGGGGTTTTTATGATCAAGATGGGTATGAAAAGTGGGAAAACCATCTTGAGCATTTCTTCAGGTATTTCTCCTTGACACCTGCGCAGAAGTGTCATTATGCCCAAATGAAGTTAGCTGAAGAAGCTTATTGGTGGTGGGAACACAATCATATCGACTGTCGAGATTGGCTTATCCTACAAGAACTTCTTCATGCCCGGTATGCTCCACACCTCGATGGGCCACAATTCAGCGATTTGGTTGCTGAATGTAAAGAGATCCTCGCTGGCATGGTTAAGATGCTAGAAAGCAAGGCGATAAAGGCTGTTGACAATCCAGAATCAGAGCCAGAAATTGATGACGATCTAGAGCCAAAGCCAGAAGTTTATGAAAAGCCAGAACCAAAACCCGAAGTTTTTGCTGAGTCGGTGTCACAGTAAGAAGAGGTTTCCCCACAGCCTATGGAAGTTGAAAGTCTCCCTGTTGAGACCCTTGTAAATCTTCTAGCGGAGCCTACTTTGAAGCTAGTACCACCGGCAGCTATGAGTGTATCATTTTTTGAGATCGCTTGAGGTGTACGACCCATTGCAGATATGTCTACAGGAGCCAGGCTCACAAGTGATCAGGGTATCTATGGTGCAAAGTGCAATCTGTTCAGTTTTCATCATAGATGACGTGTCTCAGTCTGCTATTGGTGTCTTGATCAAGCTGTTATCTTTTATCGCTCCGACACGGAGACCAGTTCCACCTCCACCTCCACCACCTTGGTCTCGATGTAAAGCATTAGTGTCACTGTCACGGCCACCACCATGGCCCGATTAAGATGCTTCATGAGAGGTGTCCTCACTCGACAGGGTCGACTCTCTCCTACCTCGGGGGAAATGATGGGAACATCACACCAGTACTAATTATCTTTTTATGCCTTAGTCTATTTTTGAGTTTAGCCTTTTCTTTTATTATAAAACTTGGTCCCACATCGGTTGTGATGGGGAAGTTCACTTTATAAGAGCCTATATAAGAGGCTCAACTCAATGAATAAACAGACAATGAATAATTAAAACTTTTCCAGTTAAAATTTCAGAGCTCTTGGGTTCTTGAGATTGGGTGTGAAGCCCGTGGTGCAAGGGGTGCGAAGCCCAAAGTTATCTGGTTCTTTCTCCAACCCTAATCTCTCTTTTTATTTTATTTCTTGCAAAACCCTAGTTTTTTTTTTATTCGAAGGTGATTGCGATCCTGTATTACATCATTGATCTAAACATAACCTTGAAGAGATTGAAGGTCAAACTCAAATTGAAATTACACAAAAATATCTTATAGTTTGTTATAGATTAGTGATAGAACTGATCCATTCTGTCTTTTGAACAAAAATCCCAATAAAATCAAATGTTGCTAAAATCAAATCCTTTATCTAGCCCACTATGCGAGCCAACTTCTGACAATCTCAACAAATTACTCATATCGACAAACATTGTTCTCATTCCCAATAAAACCCACCCTATACAAATGAAAAAGAGAAGAGAAGAAAAGAGATCATAATTAAAAAAAGCCATTTCTGAGGATCATCAAGAGGATCCATCCTCCTCTCTCCATACATCAAAAAATTCTCAAAACTCTTATTTTTTATTTTCTCGATTTGTCACTGATTTGACAACAACAAACGGTGGTATCAAACAAGTAAAAGATCTTTCTTTACTCAATTTGTTTTCTTTCCCTTTTCCCCTTTACAGCAGTTAAGCTCACATTTTTTTTGAGCTGTTATGCTCATTCTCACAGACTGGTTAGGCTCACATCTTAATCAAGCAATTAGCCTCACATCTTAATCTAGCAGTTACGCTTATCAAGCAGTTATGCTCATTCTCCCCAAGCAGTTAAGCTCACATCTTAATCGAGCAGTTAAGCTCAAATTTCACCAAGCAGTAAAGCTTAAATCCTTCTGAACAGTTACGCTCATGATAAAATCTTAATTACAATTGGATTCGACTTTTATGAATTAACATATGACACTAAGCCCAATTAACATATGACACTAACTCCAAATACCATTTTCCCTTATCCTAGAGCTCAACAATCAAGAAACTCTACAAGCACTCATTAGAATTTTACTTAATCAAGACATCTTTAGCATCAACATTTTGCCATCTTTGAGCTTCTTGTTGTCATAAACTTATCCCCAGGATAACACTTTCTGCATACATCATATTATCTTACAATGTGAAAGTCTCACTGATTATTTATCCTCTTGGTACTCTCAGCCTTTGTTACAGACAAACAAAAACTCAATCAAAATTTTATTCATGACCATATACTTATCAAACTCTCTGGTTGGACTTCATCTGGAATTCAATCGAGAGCGAGATTAGTTATCAATGGGACTTGCACTATAGGGATTATGCCTAGTTTTACAAGTTGTACCCTAATTTGGGTGTTTCGTACTCTACTTTTGTGTAACTCAGTTCACTGAGTAGATATCAACAAAAACTCAGAAAAAAAATAATATAATATGATATATGATGAAGTGCTCTTGATCCAAGACCTAAACTGATCTGTGCCCATGTGTTGCATCTAATGCAAGTGAACAAGTTAGGTCCAGAGAGGTGCGCCAAAAAAAAAAAAAAAGTTAACATCCTCACACCTTCATTGCTTAAATTTGTCAACTTTAAACTCTTTACAATAACTTTAAAGTTGCAGCTTTCTACATAACAAAGTTTTAGCTCATGCAAGCATCATCGAACCTTGTTGCTAATTAAAAGCGGTTTGTTTAAAGCTTGATCCTAAACCAAATATGATTCGTGATAAAAACTCAACATCAAGCCTAGTTTGACTCATGTTCAAAGTATGACTCAACATCAAACATGATCAAAACTCGATGTCAAGCAAAATCCGAGTCATCAAGACATAATAATTTGATAACTTATGATTTGTAACTTCACAATAGTATCAAAAGGCCTTTTCTGGTAATTTGTTAGAACAAATAATCAGGATTATTAATCATGAGAATTAAATATCACGAAATTTGGCTTCGACCGAACCAAACAGCAAGCAGAAACAGCAATGCTGATTGTTGCCTACTTCAGCTCCATCCACACCTCTCTCTCTGGTTTTAACTCTGCTGTCTCTGCGACCCGGCTCCATATTCAACTTCGACATGGTGCCTTGGATCATCAACTCTAATATCCAATTTTTCCTCCAATCTCTGACTCTGTTTCAAGCCAAATCAAAGGATTTTCCTTGTGCTAAGATCAGTCCTAAGCAAGTCCGATTCATGATCAAGCTCGACGTCAAAAACGAGTATGATTAAAGGAGGTAATCTAATTAGACATGATCAAAGTAAAATTTTGTATTGATGGGGTTTATCCTAGCATAATCCATAATTGAGATTTTATCATAATCTATAGTCTAGATTTAGAAGAAGAACATCATGAACTTGCAAAAAGACTATTGCATACATGGTTTTGCAGATCCCATGTACAAATACATGGGCTTGCAAAAAAAAGGGAAACTAATGCATGCATGGGTTTGCAAATTTCACGTACACATGCATAAGCTTGCAAAAAGGACAAAAGAACTAATGCAAATCCAATCACATTCACTTCATCTTCCATGTATCTTTTAATTAGCCTAATTTCTAGCACATGCAATTTCTATGAAGAAGAAAAATTCGTGAAAACTTGCACATAAATGAATATGAAATAGTCATGAATAAAGAAATAATATCGTGATTATCTTTACCCGTGATCTCCATCACGCGCTTTGGCTCCGAACAAAATTTGCAATTCTCTTTTTAAGCCTCCAAATTGCAAGCCTCCGTGCACACTCCTCTCAAAGCCTAAATTGTCTGCATCTATTGAAGCTTGCTGCTTGTCTATTAATAAAGTAACAAAACTATCTCTACAAGAACTCCTAATAAGATATGAAACCTCATATGCATGGTTAGAAATATCCACTAATTTCGATATATATTGGCAATATCGTATTGGATTTTGAGATAACAGATACGATATTAACCTTATAATATGTGTCGATATTCAAACCGATGTTACTGATATGGCCGATGTTGTCGATATTGGCTATATTGACACTAAAAGTTATTGACTGATACTAATATTGATTGTGAGATTTTAAACCATGCTAATAAGTTACTCTGTTTAGAGGATTCTTTTTAGGATAAATTATTCAAATTCAACTAATAATAGGATCAGGCTTCATAATTATTGGGGCTTGTCCATATGGGTCGCACTATGCATGTGCAAAGAAAGCCTATGTTGGTAAATAACATCTCATAATTAACTCATCCATAATGCAGCCTATGTAACTTTTTGGGGAAAAAAAATTGTGCAATCAGGCCTGACAGGCTCACGTTCCATCATCCATAAAAGGTATAAACAATAGGTTATTAAGAAATCCACTATCCAATTGTAAAGTCCATAAACTACAACAAAAATCAACGCCACCGGTCTCAAGGATTACAATCTCTAAAAAAAATCAGACTTTATTCGAAAAAAATCAGAATCAAATCTCAAATCTTCATAGGCAGTTATTAAAATTTCTCACTTGACTGTAACGTGTCTAAACTAGAATCAAGTTTTGCAAAATGCTTAAATACCATCAAATCCAAAATAATCTCGAAAATGACCACCGTGCCACTAAACTAGACCAGAATTAAAATCAACCACTACGTCACTAGACTGGATCCAAAAATAAAATTAACCTTTACGTCACTAAACTGAAACCAAATCCAAATTTGACCACTATGTCACTACATTGGACGCAAAATTGAAAACGACTCTACAACACTAAACTTGACTCAAATTCAAATTCAACCATTACGTCACTAGACTAGATCCAAAATTAAAATCGACCCCCTATGTCACTAAACTGGACCCAAATCTATAATCGTCCACTACATCACTGAACATGACTGAAATTAAAATCAACCCTTACATCACTAAACTGGACCCAAATCTAAATTCAGCCGCTACATCACTAAAGGTTAAATTATTACTATTATAAGTGATTTGGTGTACCATGTACTTTTGCAAGTTGTGAGCTTCTAAAAGGTTAGATTATTATTAATTTATTTGAAATTTGAAAATAATTTTAAAAGTATGAATTGTATGATCAACTAAAATTGAATTTATCTTTTTTTAACTATAATTGAGCAACCAAACAAGAGAAATTGCTTTCTTCAATCTTTCCCTGCAATTTCCTTTCCAAATTTTTTAATAACCAAACATCAAAGAGAATCTCACTTCTCTTTCCTTTTCTTTCTCTCTTCTCTTTCTCTTTCTTTTTTTCTTTTTCTTCTCCCTTATTTTCCTTTCTCTCAAACCAAATCTAGCCTAAAAAAGCTCTGATTCAGCTCCTCAATAAGGAAAGTTCATGGCTAGTTCGTTTTATTTGCAAGGTGGTCTCCACATCAATCTCATAAATCTTTTTCCTATTCTTCTACACATTATTCAAATCATAACAAACAAACAACAACTAAGCATTTGTCCCAAGTATTTGAGGTAAGCTACATGAACCAAAAGAGAATTACGTCGGATCGAGCACATGGATCAGCTTTCTCCACTCATTCCTATCGAGCAATATGCCTTCACTAAGGGGCCGTTTGTTTCGCGTAAAACTCCGTAATTCGTAAATGACTTACTACCCAGTTACAACTACGGCGTTTGTTTGGACCGTAATTCATAAAAGACTTACGTAACTCAACTAACACTCACTTGCAACCCAGTTACCACTCACTTACAGCCCAGTTACAGTTAATTTTGTGGTCATACATATTTGTATTATTTTTTTATATTAATATTAAAAATTTTTAATATTTAACTTTTTTAATATTTATTTGCAGTATTAAAACTTTTAAAATCACCAAATAGTTAATTTTGTGGTCAACTTTTTCACTTACGACTTATACATTACGACAACCAAACACCGTAAAGTACAATACACTTTCCCACTTTACAATTTTATATTACCAACCAAACACCGTAAAATTTACATGCATGTAACTTATTTACAATTGTAAAAGATTTTACCAATTACAACTACGAATTACGGCCAGTTACGACAACCAAACAGACCCTAAGACCTTTATCCTCTCTATCTTATCGTATTACCTCCATCCATATTTCCTTTGGTCTCCCCTGCACTCTTTTAACTTGCCCTAAATTGATACGCTCTACTCACGTGCATCTGTAGGTCTATAGTGTTGAATACTATGAACACTATTCAAATCATATCAGAATAAAATTTGTTGTCTTTTTTCCATTCTCATGCATGCTATACTATACCCCTTACAATTCACCAATCAATCCTTCACCATATTACAATTTCTTGATAGAATCACCAATTAATCAATCAACTCTGTGTGTGTGTGTGTGTGTGTGTGTGTGAGAGAGAGAGAGAGAGAGAGAGAGAGAGAGAGAGAGAGAGAGCTTACGATCGCATCTGTGGATCCGTCGACGGACCAGGCGGTGATGTTCCCTTTCTGAAGCTTGAGGACGGTCGAAGGAGACAGATTGAACCGACCGATCTCTCCATTAGCCCCTCCGGATCCGCTCATGGTGGCGAAAACCCTAATTCTTCGAGGTTCGAAGCGGAGGGTCTGGAGAATTCGAGCGTTTCTTGCGAGGGCGAATGAGGCGCTCCGCATTTTGAATGGGGAACAAGTATAGAGTTTTGTTTTGTTGGAAGAGTATACTGTATACCGCAAGTAAGTTTGTGAGATCCTGACCGTCCAATATATATGCGACCGCATCGTGTGCGTCGCTGGGCTTACCATCTTGACCACGGGCCGCGGCCGTTTCGGGCCTGATTGGGTTTGAAGTATTCTATAGTTTATTGCGGTTAAAAAGTTGAAAACTAGAGTTTGCAAGTCATAACGATAGACAGGGGAGGGAGGAAAAAATTACCCATTAGATTTTCCAAAAAGAAATCAAGGTAAAATCAAAAACTGAACATGGGATTTTACGTTGGTTGTGTTTTGCCCTCAAAGAAATTTTCAGATTGCTGAACGATTATCTTATCGTTTAGTAATTTCACGCGAATATGTCAAGTTGTTATTTTTCTGACTAGTTTCGAACTCCTGCGCGATGAAACCAAGTGAGAGACCACATCTGATTTTACAAGACAACACAAATTGTTTTTTTCTTTCACAATAAAATAAAAAAAATTAAAATTTGATACAAAGCAGCCGCTACAGTAGATTTTTCTGAAATATTTTATTGAAACAAACAGAAACAGGAACATAACTAGAAGAGAAGACAAGCTGAGACAGACTCTATGCGAATGACATCAATTCAAGTACATAAATTCAGCGCGAGTTTATATTTGACCATATGACAATATGGAAACGTCCCAAGGTAAGCTAATCAAAAAGCAACACATACACTGGGATATGGAAAAGATAAAAAGCCTTTGGCATGGTTATGAAACTCCTTATAAGACTTCAAAGACGCACTCGGGGGACTCAGGCATAGAACAATGTAGAATTTTATAAAATAATAAAATAATACGTTTAATTTATAACTGTTTTATATATAATATCTCATTTTTAGAGTATTCTTGCTAGTATAAAATATTTTTGACCTTTAGCTCAAGTGATAACTTGTACATCTAAATTAAGTTTAAGTCTTGATGGGTGCAATATTATTTTTAACCTTTTTTTTTCTTTTATTTTATTACGTTTGGTACACACACATCATAAAAATCAAAGCTAACAAGCATCAAAAACATCTAGGCACTCATTAACAAAACTTTTCAAGCATTTATACTGTTTAAATTCATATATATTGCAAACAATACATACAATACAAGTCAATTGAAGAGGACCCATTCCACCTCTCTTCTCCCACACCTTGGTGTTGGAGGGCAGCCCCCCTACAAACAAAACAAAAATAGAGTACACCCGCTCGCTCTCTCTTTTCAAACACAAATCCTTTTGGCCTTCTCTTTAATTTAGCCAAGGCAATAATGATAAATACATCACCTTTCTTCACTATACCAACTAATTTAATTACTTACTTAATTATATACTATATGTATATCCAAGGCCTTAGCGGGTGCAAATTAAGCTACCTCAGCATTCATCTGGCCAAAGCCCCTCCGAACTACTGTTTGGCCAACGAACATGTCTAGAATTGGCTTCCTTCAAATGTCTGGCCGAAATGCCACCCGGCTGGGACGGCGTCGTAGCTGGTGATCGTCCGGCCGTCGCTGGTGGTCACCTGGAAGGACAAGCTCTGGCCGGTGAGGTACGAGTTGCTCTGCCAGTTCTGGCCCCAGTTGCGGGACATCGCCTGCCACCCGGTTTTCGACCCCTTGATGGAGACGGCGTGCACGTCTCCGGCGCCGCCCACATTGCTCACTAGCACCAAGTTGAAGTAGTCGTGCCCATTGATGGTGAACCTGATCCCTCCCTTTTTCACACACGGCACCCTGCATGGATCAAAGCCCAATAAGAGCCCGTCTCATTGTTTAAAGTTTAAAAGTTTTATGACCAGCTGTCAACCTAACCTAAAATCAATTGACCAATATTTACCTGCGGAACGAGACAGGGACGATTCCGGCCCGGTACTGGGCGATTTGGAGGAAGGCGGGCTCGGCGAGGTCGAAATGCTGGAGGGGAGGGTTGCACCAGCCGCCGTTGTCGTTGGAGAGGGCGAAGTTCGGGGGGCAGAAGTTGGTGGCGGTGACGATGATGGAGCCCGGGAGGCACCACTTGGGGTCGGCGTCGCACCGCATCTCGTAGCAGGAGCCGCAGCTGAGGCCGTTGTTGAAGAGGGCGGTGCTGAGGGCGGCGGTGTTAGTGCCGTACCCCTGGCTGTAGAGGTTGCCGTACCCACAAGCTCCTCCTGCAGTAGTAGTAGTTGACCACAATTTATGTTAATTACTAATTAATTAATTATCATAACTATTTACTAATCAAACATCCCTTTCAAAATTTGTACCCTTGAAAGTGATAAAGGGCGTGTTTGGATGTAAGGAATTGGTGTGAAGTGAGGAAGTGGGGAAGTATAATTGCTCATTTTCCTATCTATCCAAACACCGGAAAAGGAAAATAAGAAAACCCCCATTTCCCTTTTTCATCTCTCTTTTACACAACCATTTTCTCACTTCCAGAGTGCTACAGTTAATTTTGTGGTCATGTAAATCTCATTTATAATAAGTTATAGTATAAAACAGTTAATTTTTTGGTCATGTAAATCTCACTTGCATTCTAATTACAATCTATTTTTTATTTTTCTTAATTAATTTTATTTTAATATTATTTTGCGGTCAACTTTGTGGTCAACTTTTCCACTTCCACTTTTCATTACCATTCAAACACCGGAAACGACAAAACATTTTCCAAACCACACTTCCCAACAATCATCCAAACACCAGAAAACTTACTACTCATTTCCCTTTTTCCTAAAGGAAATAAATCTTACTTCCTACTTCCTCACTTCACACCAATTCCTTAAATCCAAACAGAAAAGGTGACAATGAAGTCTGGCAGCCAAGTAGAAAGTTCAAAAAAGTCTCAACTACGCATAACAATGAAGGCACACTAATGTTGACCTTGAGACTAGACAAGAAACTTAATTACTAAGCAGGGTCGTACTTGTGTACATGCCCCGTGTAATTAGAAGGCTAATTGTTAATCAAGCAAGCTAATTAAGTAGCTAGCTAAGCACTCACCCATTGTGCCGGAGGCGTCGCCGCCGCCGTAAAATGTGGCGTGGCCGCCTTGCCATCCGTAGTTATCTGCGAAGGCCCTCGGGACGAGGAAGCAGAAGGAGGAGAAGAAGAAGAAGAAGAGGGTTTTGGAGAGGGAAGAAGCCATTGGAGGAGAGAGAAACGAGAGGAGAAGTAGCTGAAGTTGGTGTTGGTTTCTGAAATGCTGGAGGGTTGAGTGAAGAGTAAGGGTGGGGGGTGGGTGAGTATTTATAGAGGCGAGGGCCTTGAGTGGGTGTGTGGGTGTGTATTTTTTGCATGTTAATTATAAGTAATTGTGTAAAGAGACAAGTTGGTTGTTTCTCACGTTTGAGCCGGCCACAGTACTGAAACAGACTGAAGTAAAGACGCAAACTGGGAGCACATGCAATTGTTCCAGTTGGAGCACCCACTGCTTGCCCTCATGGTCCCTCACCCACATGCAATGCAATACAACGCAGAATGACCATCTCTCTCTCTCTCTCTCTCTCTCTCTCTCTCTCTCTCTCTCTCTCTCAAACCCTAAGTCTAATTTCCACCGAAAAAACACATGCACAAGTAAAAATGAAATGGATGATTCTAGGATTCTAAAATTCCGCCGAAAATCACGTGTAAATTTAAATGGAGAAGGTTCTGAGATTTTTTTTTTTTTTTTTAAAAAAATCATAGGTCATTTTAAGTGAAATTATATGAATTAGGAGAGATTATGGTGGAGTCAGCAATAACTTTTTGGTCAAGTTTGTTTGGTGGTGTTGTTAGAAGACACTGGAGTCTATTAAACTATTACAACAACTTTGTTATTAATGCATCGTTTCAAGTAGTCACTAGAGCCTGGTCCTATATATCACTCACTGTATTGAATTAGTTCATTTTACATTGCATTAAACTTTTTTTAAATATTTTTTAAGAATTAATTTGAAAATAGAGAAAGAGACGAGCACGAAAAGCCGTTTTCTTTATTTGATAGCTTCCCCTCTTCCACCACCTCCGTGGATCTCTTCTCAATCGTTGAAAGAATGAATTCTGATCGTTCAAAAAAAAAAAATTTGCCTTCTTGTAAAAGGCACATTTTTCTCGTCCCGTGACTAATATAAGGAACTTGAAATCTTAAATGCTTGATTTTTAGAATTCTTTGTCCAATGATTATTAATATTTTTCATGTGCCAAACCATCACTCAAATTATACCCATTATAATTAGCTCAATCATCAAGATGCCTATTATCATCATCACTCTATAATGCAAAACCCAATAAAATCTCTTTAAAATAAATAATTTCTGATTATTGTACCATTTTTATTGCTCCACTTCAGTTTGTACCTGCACACCAACAGCCCCCGACAATTAATTGGGTCCATCAATGGGTTGTTACGTTCTTGTGACGTGGCAAAATCGTGGCCGAACCGGGATGATGTGGCGTCGTCTAATTGGAGAGAGGGGTTAGTTTGAGTTCACGCAGTCAGCCTTTCCTCTTTTGGGCAAGAGGGCAGTTGGTTCATGGGCGAGTAAATTTCGCCCGGGTCAACGGGAGGGGTGGGTACGTGGTGCGATGACGTGTAGCGGAAATCACGCTCCTCCCGCGCTTTCCGCGAGACACCCGCCAAATTTGAAAAGTCAATACAATGAAATTATGCATGGTTTTTCATAACTACCATTTATATCTAATTTGCCCATGTCTCTAGTGCTGCTTTTCAAAAAGCAAGATGGAATGCAAATTGGGCAATTGGTTTTAATTAAAACGTGCTAGAATTATAAAAATTACTACTGAATATTTTGGCAAACTTGTAAATTCTTTTTTACTTTTTTTTTTTAAAATTCATTTTGGAGGATGTTGTGAGGCCGAGTAGGATTGCCTCACAATTTTAATTATAGATATATATTAGAAGGTAAATTTTGGGGTATCCTAGAGGCGCCCCATCCGCATCCTAAGAAAACTTGGTTGTCAACAAGCCCTCCAAATTAATCTCCATTATGTCGTTGAGAGCGGGAGTCAAATCAACTCTCGGTTGGAAGCATACCAAGGCTTACCGTTTGGCCACTCTCGCGGACACGCACACACTTGTGTCATTCCGAAAGGATTCGAAGTTGAATCCTTCGCACTCAAATACAACCCTACAACATACGAAATACATTCTGTTAAAGTTGATCTACATTATTTCAAGTAACTAAAAATCAAAAATCATGTATTTTGAATATTTTTTGCCCATCCATCAAGTAGGAGCAAATTAGACGGCCGAAAATAACATATTACTTAGATTTACGTCTTTAGACATACAAATTCTCGATCCAACCATTTCATCATGATATAAACACTTAAAAACCATTACACACCAATTTTTATTAGTTTTCAAAATTCTACACTTGTAAATTAACCAACTTACAATTTCAGCTGTCCATTTTGCGCCTACTTGATGGATGGGCAAAAAGTATTCAAAATACATGATTTTTATTTTTAAATACTTGAAATAATTTAGATTAATTTCAACGGAGTGGATCTTGCATTCGGATGTCGTGGGGTTATATTTGAATGAGAAATATTCGGCCTTGAATCTTTTCGGAATGACACGTCTCTCTCTCTCTACACACACATGTGTGCGCGCGCGCGCGCACACATGTGTGTGTAGAGAGAGAGAGACGTGTCATTCCGAAAAGATTCAAGGCCGAATATTTCTCATTCAAATATAACCCGCGCACACATACATACATGTGTGTATGTGTCTGTGTGTCTGTACATATATATGTGTATGTACTGTTAACATACATATGGTTCATTATATCTGGACATACCAAGTTTCCTTATTCTTCTCTCCACATGCCTATGTATATTGATGGAACACTTGGTGAAATAATATACTGAAATTTCTTTCTCTCAAATTGTCATAGTATTAGAGTCATTCCTCTGTTGATCGTCGTTCTACGCTATCAACGAGCCTGCGTTGAGCCGTGCTCATTTAGTTGTGCCTAGCGCCGAGCTATCCTGTAACGCCATGATCCCGCGGATACAGAGACGCTACAGCAACGTACATAAACAGGGCGAAAATACCGTCACATACATACGCTAAGACTCAATACAAGGAATAAATATCATATACATAATTATTTAAGTATTAAATAAGTACAAGAATACCTGAAAAATGGTCAGGATAATCAAAATACTTATGTATAATAAAGGCGGGATAATAAAAATACTTATGAATAATAAAGGCGACGGGTCTCCAAATAATATCCCGGGATACAACATGTACTCTATTATCTCGGATCTCCAATTTAGGCATGCAAATATAGGGTCGTCAAATACTATAGATGGTAATAAGATAGCAGAATGAGTAACAAGTATATATGGTAATCATGATAGACATGGAAACATGAAAAAATAAGAAAATAAAGATACTTATGAATAATAAAGGCGACGGGTCTCCAAACAATATCCCGGGATACAACATGTACTCCGTTATCTCAGATCTCCAATCTGGGAAGGAAGCAGTAACATATACTATAATAGTAATACAATCACGATAATATATAATATACGTTTAATTACCAGAGATACAATATAATGATATTAACAATCGGTAATATATACAAGGATTGTTTTAGCACTATAACATTATCAATGCCTAACATGTTACAATAAGATTACCTTTACGATATCATACAAAATATGATTTAAATAATAATTATATTTACCCAGAAAGTATTAAATATATGTAATATGAGGTAAGTTATACAATTTAATTATACATTAATGAAGTCAGTTTATATTATTAACATGTATCAAATCTTACTTTATGTATTATTTATACTAATAGTACAGTAACATGACAGTATAGTAATGACAAATGTGAACATCTACACAGGAAATAAGTAGAAGTAATCTCAGCATTGTACAAATGTGTCTAGAGTGAATACATGGAACATAGAGTACATGAGATGCAGTGTATTAGTGTACATGAATAGTGTGCCTGTGGAGAATACAGAAAAATGCAAAGTTTACATGTGATATAATGGTAATAATTAGAATGTGTAACAAGTATGTATGTATATATATGTATGTATGTATATAGACAATAATATACATGTATCGAGTATATCGTGTGATTTATACAATAATAACAATCAGTACCGCCTGATATTTTAATCAATCTCTTCTAGTGTCTCATACCATTGAAAGTTCATACCGGAGCCCGTACTCCAAGTGAACCCATCCGAATATGACATACGGATACCATTATCTGATCGAGAAAGTAACCAAATAATAAGCGTTCCCGACGTCACTATTATTTATGTTGTTTTATTATGTTAATTGGAAACCCCTAATGGTTAAGGAGCTCTAATCAGGTGGGTGCACCTCGTGCATACTCGGGATCACGACCTTAAATAGACCCCTGGCTGTTGAGATCAGAGCCAGTCAACTAAGGCTGAACAAGTAACGGGAAACGGGAGCTCGGTGAGTTATAACAGACGGTAGCCAGCAATACCCCGTCCTAGTGGGACTATAATGGATCCAGACATCCAACTGATAAGACATAATCAACCGTCAAGTCTCTCTCATTCTCATATTATATTTATTATATTTAAACTACACAGTGTATCAAGAACAAAAACTGCGCATGACACATGTAATACGATAATAGGACATGACCTTTGTTGATATCATGAAACAAGATAACGAAAAATGGGAAACAATAGATGTAGGATTCTGGAGGTGGCCCTCATGACTTAGATCCATAGGCACTTAGTTCCACACATCGCATATCAAAAACACTCATGTCCAGTAATAAGAATATCACATCGCTATCAGTAACAGGAAGTAGTCATGTAATAAGAATATAGAAATATCCATATAACAAGAACAGATGCAACAAAAATACAGAAACAATCAACGCATGTATACATGTGAATCTATATACCAGTGTTATAAGAACATGAAATAGCTGTGTACAGAGTATACATGTAGTGGTGATACAATATATGAAATAACAGTATCCAATAGAATAGCGTATACATGTATCAGTAGTTTATGAACATGAAATAATAGCGTCCAGTATAACAATATGTGTAACGGTGATAGATGTACATGAAATGACAATGTCCAGTGTGACAATATATCCATGTCACAGTGCTACAAGTACATGAAATAATAGTGTCCAGTAAAACAAGTGTCTTCATAAAATAATAGTGTCCAGAGTACTAGAGTGTCCATGTAATGATGATACAAGCGCATGTCCTCAAGCATGACATGACAATGTCTAGTGTATCAATGATTATTCAAAGACAGTATCAGGGACATGAATATATGTCAATATATCTATAGATATATTAGTATTTAATAAACCACTCTTTGTTGTTACTGTAATTGATATCATAAAGGAATTATAAATAATTATTTATTTATCACTATTCACAACCATTTAAATAATTAATAATTATTAATTTAGTTATTATTATGAATTTTCTTTTATTCATTGTTTTATAATCACTCAACATATATAAATGATTCATCTACATGTTTATCATAAAGCAAGAATTAACATAACATAATAGTAATCATTAGCACAATCATATTTATAGTAATTTACTGATTACATGATTTACTAATCGATAATTACATTTGTTAAATAAATCAATAACTTGATTTAATTTCACACGATAAAATTTAAATTATAAAATAAAACACTCGCATTGTTATAAGAGGGATGTATATCATCTTTCTACGATCTCAACGGCTCGAGAATCGTCCAAATAGACTCCGGATGGTCAAGATATCGCCCGAACACTAAAATCAATATAATTGGATTAAATATGTAAGAAAAATATCTAATTTATCATGGAGTTTTATGTAAAATTATCTTTATGGGTTTAAAAACGGGTTTGGTTGATAACGGGTTGGGTTTAGATCTGAAACCTAAACCCAATAGTTGAGTTAAGTGGATGGGCTTTTGAGTTATTAGGTCGGGTCAGATTATTGGGCTTGCACCAATATGAGAGGAGAGAGAGAGTATGAAAAAAAGAAGAGAAAGAAGGAGAGAGAGAGAGATGCAGGGGAGCAGCAGCCGCAGCCATGGCGGCGACGCCAGGTCGACCATCCAGTCGCTGGCGGCTATCTGGCTGACGACCGACCGGTGACGACTATCTGGCCGGTGGTGATGCCTAGGGGAGAGGGGAGTAGGAGCTGAGAAAGAAAAGAGAGAAGAATAGGAAAGAAAAAGAGGAGGGAAAAGAAGAAAGTAATGGTGGTGGTGGTCTGTGCTGGCGAAGCGCCAGAGCTGGACGAGGCACGGCGGTGATGGGTCTGGCCAGGTGGTGCAGCAGTGTGGATAAGAAAATATATAAAAAAAAAAAGGAATAGGGGGCAGAGAGAGAGAGAGAAGAAAGAAAAAGATAGTAGAAGAAGAAAGCTGAGGAAGGGGAGTATAAGAGAGAGGAGGGAAGAGGACTCAGGGTGGCTCTCGCTGACGGCACAACACAGGCGGCACTAGCCATGGCCGGTGGCGGTAAGGAAAGGAAGGGAGAGAGTGGAAGTAAGGAAGGTTTAGAGAGTGACAAAGAGAGAGAGAGAGAGAGAGTGTGTGTGTGTGGGTGTTAGAGATAAAGAGTGAGAGAGTGATAAGGGGGAGAGAGAGGGAGAGAGAATTATAAGAGAGAAGGATGAGAGAGAGAAGGCAATGAAGGGTTTGGCGGTGGAGGAAGCGTGGAGAAACTTGGAGAGAGAAAAAAAGGAAAAGAAATAGAAAATAATTTTTAAAATATTATTTTATTGGGTAAAAATTTGACTAGTTCCACACGATTCTCAAAAATTTTATAAAATAGAGAGTATTACTCAGAGGAACAATGTAAAATCGGATTCAAGAAATTCAATATGGTTTGCAAAATAAAAATCTTGAAATCGATCGGCAATACTGAGCGACACTGATTTGGCCAGATTTTTGATTAATTCAGAAAAATATGCTAAAAGAGAAATTATAATTTTGAAGAATAATTTAAAATAGATTCTTAAAATTCAACTTTCTTTGTGCATTAAAAATCATAGTCTATTATCGGTATCAGTCGATACCGAATTCGGAGATTTTCCAAAATTATCTAGAAAAAATCCAGAAAAATTCTAAACAATCCAAAATATTAGGAAATAATATCTAGAGCTGAAACCGGTTCATTCTGATTATTAGAAAGGTCAAATGAAATTTGAACACCGTATCGAGTATTGATATTGTGACACGTACATTTAGGATCGGGGTTACATATCTCTTCATCTTTCGATATTGTCGATCTTGACGGCATCTTACTCCAGCGCTGCTCTCGGCCCTTACCTCCATAGCCTCCCTCGACCCTCACCCTCCAGTGCGGAGGCTTCCTCCTCCGCGGAATCTCTCCACGTGACATTTGCCATCGAGATCTACCTTGCCTCCACCACCGCGAGTTCTGTCCCTCGTCCTCCAGCGCTGTCTCTACAACTTTGTTGCACAATACACGTAGTCGAGTTCCCGTGAGCCTTTCTACAAACATCCTTATTCATTTTGATGCACAATTCACGTAGTCGAGATCTTGTGAGCACTTCTACCTTTGTCATTATTCATTATGCACGCGTCATCAGTGATCGCCTTTACCATGCGTGGCCAATTCTTCCCGCATCTCGTCTCGTTCGTCGACATCCAGTTCTCGTTCGCCGATTCCTCATTCCTATATGCACGCGTCACCCGTCGTCGCCTCTGCCCTATGCATCCGCTACGTCATCTTGTCCCGATCTCGATCACCAAGGTGCAGACCTCTCATCAGTTCCGAACTCTCGATGTTTGATCTACTGTGAATTTGAGTGAGGGGGTGTTAACAAAAACGTGGTTCATTGTATCCGGATCTCCTTTGAGGCATGTGGGCCATTGTATCTGGACATACATAATTTTCTTATTCTTCTCTCCACATGTCTACATATATTGATGGAATCATTGGTAAAACATTATACTGAAATTTTTCTTCTCCAAATTGTCAAATATACATATACATATACATACATACAAACACACACACACACACACACATATACGTATATGTGTGTGTGTGTGTGTAAGACAAATATAAATATAAATGTGTGTGTGTGTGTGTGTGACTTTGATATTAGGCAAATGCCAACTTTAACTATTTAGGCAATTATATATTTTAATCTTCACATTTAGTCATATCTCTATTCTGCATTAATTATATAGCCTCCATTTTCTCGTTTCACACTAATTAGTCATAATTAACATAAAAAAAAAAGAGTTTTTTGCCATGTCGTCCCGAGATCTTCATGTTTTTATATCGATCCCACAAATCTTATAAGTTTGGACAAAACCCCACCTCTGTTAGTTGTTGTCTATTTTCTAACGGTGGCTTGGTAAAAATAATTTCTACCTCAACTTATTTAGAAAATACATTCTCTCTCTCTCTCTCTCTCTCTCACTCACTCTATTTCTCCTCCTCGCCTCCCGCCGTCGCTCCCTCACCTGCGTCATCATCGTTGCCGTCTGCGCCACCAGTCGTGCCCACCCCTCGAGCTTTCTCGGCTGGAGACGGCGGGAATTGAGGCTAGGTTGGAGAGAGAGTGAATTTGTTGAGAGAAAAATAAAGGAAAGAGATGAGGGTATAATAGTAAGTTCGCATATTATTGCAGGATATCTTAATTTAAAAAGAGGATATTCTAAGAATATTCTGATTTATAAATAGAAAAACTAACCTGGGGGGTTTTGTCCAAACTTATAAGATTTGGGGAGACGATATGGAAATTTGAAGATTTCAGGGAATGAATACAGAATTAAGAAAAAATTTGGATATCGGTATGAAAAAAATCCAATAAAAATGGGGGATTTCGCTCTAGTCCCTTATGTCAAACCATAATTAGAAAAAACTTAGCTTTATATTTTTATTCGCTTTAACTACCTCTTTTTTAAAACCATCCACGTGTGTCCACGTGTCAAGCGCATAAGTGCTCCTCAGCTGTGAAAGACATAAATGCCCCGCAGTAATCGTTTTGAAATGCTGGTATATAAAGGACTGCGAGCATGATCGTAATTCTCACAAAAACTATTTCTGAGGACTACAGCTATGATCGCAGTCCTCATAAAATGTCCTATTTCTGAGGATTGCAATCATGATCGCAATCCCCACAAAAATGCCTTATTTCTTAGGAGTGCGTTCATGATTGCAGTCCTCTTTATTAGTACATGTTTCTGAGTTTGTATAGGACTGTGATCATGATCATGATCGCAATCCTCATAGGACTGCAATTATGATTGCAGTCCTTACAAAATGACATGTTTCTGAGTTTTTATAGGACTACGATCATAATCACAATACTCTTTATTAGGATCGCGACAATGATAGCAGTCCTCACAAAAATGTCATGTTTTTGAATCTTTATTAAGATTGTTACCATGATTAGGACTGTGATCATGATCGCAGTCTACACAAAAATGTCTTACTTTTGAGTCTTTATTAAAGGACTGCGACTATTGTCATAGTCCTCACAGAGGATTGTGATCATAAGTCACAGTCCTCATATCAGTATCATCATCAGCAGCAGACCCCCCGTTCATCGACAACTGATTCATGCCCAATGCTTTCCAAATCTAAAAGACATACTGATCACGAATATAAATAAAACTCATCGCGAGTACGAACAAACAAGATCTGTAAAAGGTCGATCCCAAAAAAAATAGGTTCTGGGGCTTCGCCCCGGGAGACCCCTGGAAGGGCCCCCCTTCCAAACCCTATGGCAACTTGACCGCACATGTTGACCTGTGAATTACTCTTTGTCGGGGTCAAGGTTGAGAGGAGAGCAACATCGGGGGTGATGGGGAAGGGTAAAAGAGAAAATGAAAATATATAAAGAAGTGGTTGGGAGGAATCAATTTATGCTGATGTGGATGAGACTCTAGTGAAGAAAATTATGAAGATGAGTTTTTATTTCTAATTATTGAGTAAAGTAGGTAGCTGTAACAAAATTTTCCTAAAAAATAGTCCCCAATAAAAGTTTAAAAACTATCATGGTTTTCTCCGACATCACAACACGTGTCTGGTGCCCTAGTATCTTGCCAAAACTAGGTGCACATGACACTAGTAGACTACATTCTTAAGCACATCTAATCACAAAGCTAAATGCCCCCCACATTATACAATGATATTTCATGATACAAATCATTGCTACATGCTTCTAATAATTCCATGCATGAAGATTTCATCCAAGAGAATGAACCACGGGAAATCAATTTCATCTTGTACTCACACAAGACAAGAAAGTTTCTTATAATTAATTAATTATTTAGTTTGGTGCACCTATCATTCTACTTTAAATCTCAAGGACGGTGGGTGTGTCTCTAACACGTAGGGGCTTATGCCCTAATTTTTGTCGGTTGATTAAGACCAAACGACACCCTACATATGTAGGAATCTTCGTCCCCGAACGCTTAAATTATTAATATCTAATTTAATTAAGCTAATTTTGTAGTAGGGTATGTGCAGGGTTTGGTTCATGTGTGTGAGCCACACACACATATTATAAGAAGATCAATTCTGTGTTAATACGTGAGATTGGATCTCTTATAATATTATAAAAAGTTCAAGAAATTTAAAGCTCTGTCCCCTTAGAACCTGACATTTTATCCACGTGTCAATGCGAGATTGATCCTCTTATAATATGTGTATATGACTCACACACATGAACCGAATTCGTATATGCATGCAATTAAACGCGTGCATGCATCCAATTTTGATTAGATGGATGAATTTGGTTCTTTGTTTGCCCTTGTATTTTAGGGGACCCTACCATGTTAGGGGCACATGTAAGCCCCCGGGCTTTGCGCATGTTCAAAGTTGATGTTTTGGACATAAACTTTGTGATTGGATAAGGATGTAGGTGTTGTTTTGAGCTTGAAATTTATATAATATTGAAAAAGATAAAAGGGAGGTGGCCATGTGTTTTGTTTTCCCTTTACTTTTTTCTATTCATTTGGAAAGTCCCCACATGATATGAACGTACCCTCTGATATCAAATAGGATCTTCTCTTTGACATCTTTGGCTGCACTTTTACTCTCTACTTTTGGTTGTGTATTGATCAAAGAGATTGGAGAGGTTTCCACTGTTTATCTCAAAAAGAAAAAAAAAACCTTTATAACATTGTAATAATATTTTAAAGTTTTTATCAAATCTAAGATATAGACGAGAACTTACCATATCTGAGCTAATATTAGCGTGTCTTTCGCTAAATTAAATAGAATAAAAGAATTTATATTTAGATCTTACTATAATATAAACTATTTTCTATTGAATTTGATAGTACATTAGAATTTTCTTCTCATTTCAATAACAAAAGAGAGGTCGTTTACAAAACCATAACAGTGTACAATTTATCCTAATTTGTATGTATATAGTGTTTCAATTATAAGCACTGGGTAACTTGTAAGCTCTAACCATAGTATGCACATTGGTCTGGACTCTAGAGTAAAAGTTCGATCAACTGAATAATACATGCAATTGTTCGTTTAAATAGTAGCTTACAAATTATTCATGAGTTTGTCGAAAACCTTGTAAATATACAAATCTATGCATGTTTGCAGATACTTCTGTAAAAATCAAAATTGATTCGTGATTCTCTGTTCCCTTACCCACTTCGTGATCCAGTCGGCACATTGATTGCCTTCTCGGTACGTGCGAGAAATTTAATACACATGCATCTCTTTTAGCATCTACCGAGCATCTTTAAGAACCAGAGAGCAACCTTGTGGAGTTTCAAACGCTTGAAGGCTTCGAATATGAAAGCTATTATTAGTAGGAACAAGATGAACATAAGCCATCATCATCATGAGTATTGCACATAATGGAAATTTTTTTTTCCCTTTTTCCATACTCTCTTATCTTGAAGAATGAAAAGATGAGGTGGGGAAATTCTTTCTTCAAAGCGCGCACCTGTTTTTGGGCAATCTAGACAACACAAACTGATTGCATTAATGAATCATGTGCTGCATATTTAAGCCAAAATTAGAGACAAATTGGACCACATCTTTGATCATCACTTGTAGGCAATAGGCCTCTCATTATCTGCTGCTTGAGTGTGGCACACTCACTGCCACTCCTTGAGCAATTAATTTTAGCACACAACTCTCCAATTTTTTTGACAAATACAGACACAATGAGCTGTTTGTGTCTCAGTTTCCAAGCTTCAATCTTTTGTAAGAAACTTGTGATGTTTTGTTAGGAAAACAATCTTAAGGTTCTGGCAGTCTCACTGTTATTGTCACATGAGAAGATTTCCAAAATTTTTTTCTCTCTCTCTTTTGTTAGATGATAGATAACAAGAAGGGACTAGATATTTGACAATCAAATCAAAATGCACATTTATGATGCTTGAAGAAAAGAAAGCCAGCCACAAATACTGTACTGTGGGGTTCTCATGAACAGGGATCACATCACCCAGAAAATAAATACAAAAAAACAAAATATTTCTCATGAGGGGACTGAACTGAGCTGGACCTCAGAACATGCAGGATTCTCTCGCATGGGGGGGTGTCTGATTTGTGATGGGCCCCCCAATAGCCAACAGATTGCGGCCCTCACAAGCTTCTGTCTGTCAGCAGTTAGGCCCTCAAAATCTAAATGGGACATGGGCCCCCATCAGCAGCCTCAGATTGGGCTTTTGCTTCTGAAAATGTGGGCTAAAAGACAGTGGAAAGCGAGAGAGAGAGAGAGAGAGAGAGAGAGAGATCAACCTCTCGACTGTTGAAATTCTTGCGTCCAAGCACCCATGTGGGGGGTGGGACCCCCCATGATCCTTGTTTCGGAGGCATGCAACAAGAGGGTTGGTCAGGTGGGGGCCCACTAGATTTCTATCTGAAATTGATGGGTGTGATTGTTTCCACTTGAATTTTTAGCAGAGAAAATCTATCCACTTCTTATAACATTTGAATATACATTCATGTTTCATTTAGAGGGGAAATAGACACATTAAGGGGCCGTTTGTTTCGCGTAAAAGTCCGTAATTCGTAAATGACTTACAACCCAGTTACAACTACGACATTTATTTAGACCGTAATTCATAAAAGACTTACACAATTCAATTACCACTCACTTGCAACCCAATTATCACTCACTTACAGCACAATTACAGTTAATTTTGTGGTGATGCAAATTTGTATTATTTTTTTATGTTAATATTAAATTTTTTTTTAATATTTAACATTTTAATATTTTTTTGCAATATTAAAACTTTTTAAATTATCAAATAGTTAATTTTGTGGTCAACTTTTTCACCTACGACTTACACATTACGACAACCAAACACCGTAAAACACAATACACTTTTCCACTTACAACTTTATATTACCAACAAAACACTATAAAGCTTACATGCATGTAACTCATTTACAACTGTAAAAAACTTTACCAATTACGACTTACGAATTACGGTCAGTTACGACAACAAAACAGGCCCTCAATATGACTGAAATTATTGAATTTTGTTGCCTCATTTTGAGTTCTTTTGTGCTTCAAATAGATTTGGTTTTCAGTTAGGTTTGATTTTGTATTGATATGTATATAGGAAACATTGGCATGCTCTATGTGTGTGTATTGCTCACTCTTCCAATTATGTATAGACTACTTTTGGTTGTATTATGTACATACTTTTAATTGCATTGAGAATTTTCAAAAAATTGCCAAAAACTAGTGATAGTGTTAATTCAAACAAAACTATGAATTGCAAATAAATCATGCTCAGTTGAGGAGCCAAACATGCAATATTGTTTCCATGGAGATAAGCCAATGGTGTCCAATTGATGTGGCTTATCTTTGAGAGTGAGACATGGTGGTCGAAAATTGCAATTTCCCACTGAATTCAATGATGGAGAAATAATAGATGGGATATTTTCCATAATTCAAAGTTTATCTTCTACTTTTCGCAACCTGTAAACATCACATCACTATTGTGTAGCTATCTATGCATATGAACCACCACTATGCTCAACAAAGTTTATCATAAATTACAATTCTAATTGTAGCATTGGGCTGTCACATATTAGCATTAAAACAAGAGTATTTTAACTTAAGCTTTATTATATTCAAAACCGGCCGAAGGAAAGGGTTTTTCTCGTGACTCCTTCTCAAATCGTGTCAATCACTTACCCACCCCCCCCAACCCACACTGTGATTCGCTGCCCGTTAGTTCCCCTCTTCCCCCTCACCTTTCTCTCCGCCTCTCCCCCTCTCCGTCTCCTCTCTCTATCTCACGGCTGAAGGTGGCGGTCGGTTTCCCACCCCCGATGACGGTTTACTAGTATCATAAATTACTTATTTCATAATTCCTTCAAGATTCGTTTCTCTGCCGTTTAGTGTTCATCTCAATTGATGACCTCAGGTTTAAATCCCTGCTATGGCCTTTGTTCGGACAAAATTGAAGCGAAAATGGGGCTCAAAAAAAGAAAGAAGAAGAAGGAAGATGGACTGATTTAGTTATAGGTTAACATATAGGATGCCTAAATTAGTTCAACCTACAAAAAAAATCTAAAAAAAATAAAAAGAACTAGAAATTCCATCATTATGAAAACTATCTTAAATACCTCCTGAATCCAAAAATATTAAGACCAAACAGGAACATCCAAGAAGAAAAGAGACAACTTTAGCACTTCAAAAATGATATTGTAAAAGAGAGCCCCAAAACTTCCAACCATCCCTTCACACTCTCATGGTTGCTTACCATGGCCAGTATTATTATGAAGACAATAATTCCATGGGCCTAGAGCAATTTTATTTTTACCTTCCAAACGCTCATCAAGTTCAAACATGTTACTAATCACAAATGCATTCACATTTTCAAGTAAAGAAACACAAGCAGTCATATTGCTTGATGCAATGAGCTGAACAATTAATATTTAATATATTAAGGAACTTTGCCGCTAGCTTAGTTGATACATATGATGAACTTGCAAGGATAAATACCTTCTATCTAAGTAAAATGAATACCAATGTATTGCACTTTTTTCTTATAAACCTGTTACCTAGTGATTTCAAGGGCATGATGACTTTAGATCAACTGAGCAAACAAATTTAAATATGGCCCAAAGAATTAAGAAGGCACCCCAAAAAATTATTCCAACCCCACCCCCTCCCCCCACCCCCAAACAAAAATACAGAAAGAATGATGAAGGCACCCCAAAAATTATTACCCAAGCGTGACATTATTTTTTTTTCACAATTTCACCCTTAATGAAAAGTCCAAAATATTTTTTTCTTCTTCTTCTTCCCCCTCCCCCTCCCCCCGGCCTCTCCCTTCCCCTCCCCCCCCCCCCCCCTCCCCCATCTGCTTGGTCGGTGAGGGGCACCGACCAAACAGATGGGGGAGAAGGGGGAGGGGGAGACGAGGGTGGGGGGGGGGGGGGGGGGGTTGGAGATCAGATGAGGAAGAGCCGGGGGGGGGGGGGGGGGGGTCGGAGAGAGAAGGGGTTGCCAAGGAGGGAGGTGGCGGGAGGGAGGGGCTTCGTCGGATGTGTGATCGCTGGCATGGGAGGGAGAGGGGAGGAGAAGAAGAAAGAGTGTATTTTGGTCATTTTTTTATTTTTTGGGATGTCTTTATCATATTTGTGGGTGTCTTAATCCTGGGTTGCCTTCATCAATTTTTTGGGTGAAAATATCCGCTCCCGGCTCGAGCCTGTTTTTTTAGTTTTATGTTAGTAGGGCTACAAATGAATTGGTCAATAAAGAGAAGATTGGCTGCAAATGACTGAAAAGCCTCATCTTTTTCTTTTTTAGTTCAGGATTTTATTATCCTTCTTATTTAAATACTAGTATACCACCTTTATCGGTGAAAAACTGTCAGAGTGGTCTGAAGGAGGGGAGAGAGGAAGGAGGAGGAGGAAGAATGAGGGAAGAGAGGAAGGAGGAGGAGGAAAAAGGAGGGGGAGCTGAGAGAGGAAGGAGGAGGAGGTTGACGCTGCTCTCTCTCTCTCTCTCTCGGATGAAGACGGACGGACGGAGAAAGTTTCTATATAAGTCACAGGAGAAAACCTCTCTTTGTTCGGTTTTGATAATATTTTATGAGGCAATTTACAAAAAAAAATACAATTTTGAAAAATAATTCAAAAATTAATCTGCTCAAAAATATTTTCAAATACTGACCTCTGTCACGCCATGTCGACTCTATGTCGACAGTAGGTCATTCCCCCTGCCAACGTGACGACCACGCTGACAGCAGTTGCAGTTTTTACGTTAAAAGTTAGCAACCCCGGACAAAAAAATTAATTTTTTATCTATTACTTTTTCCAGGGTTGCCAACCCCAGACAAAGACTTTTTTTATTTTTCTTTGTCATGATTACTAACCCCGAATGAAAAGATTTTTTTTTTTCTTTGGTTCTCCTCAACGACCTACCCTTCTTGTCCCGCCTCGTCTCCTCCCTCCCAAATCCACTCCCTTTCTGATATCGTCGCTCAGTCCTCCGTTGCCAACCAGATCTTCGCCGCCCTCAACCGTCGTGTTGTCCCCAGTCGTGACACCCCCACCTTGCCGTCTGCCCCCCCCCCCCCCCCCCCCCCCAAAAAAAAAAAACCGGCCGCCGCAGCCGCCTCTACCCTCCTCTCCTTTGGCACCGAGTCACCGACCCTCTGGATCAACCTCCCCTCATTGTCATCGGCCGTCCCCTCCCCTTGTCGTCGTCGACCTCCCCTCTGCATCGCCAAAACAAACACGCTCGTCGTCAGCTTCCTTCCTACTGCATCGCCGGCACTTTGGATTGGCCTCGTCATCCCCTCTCCTCCCCTCGTTTTTTCCACCAAGTTCTTTGTCTAGGGTTGGCATCCCCGGACAAAGACTAAAAAAAAGTAATTATTTGCCGGGATTGGTAACCCCGAACGAAGAAAATAAAGAATAAATAAATAAATAAATAATTTTCGTGTTGTCAACTCTAGGCAAAGAAAACTCACCTCCCGCAAGTGACGCCACACTGGCGTGGCGAAATAACCTCCGCCTATATAATGTGTCAGAAGTCGTTTTTTGGAAATATTTTTTGAGGAGGTCGTTTTTTCAAATTATTTTTAAAAAATATATTTTTTCCCCAAAAAAATTCCCAATTTTGGGAGGATTTTTTTATGATTCAAAGAAAAAGAACTATTTGATGATGGCTAGTCTGCCTAATTTGCTTCTGGGTGAAAAAGAGTGTCCTGTAATCTAGAGAAGAACCTCAACACAACAAAGCTAACAACAGAAAAACCATAGAAGGAGAAGGAGAGGTTCTGAATGAATGAACAAGAAGCAAAAATTGAACCAATGGCTCAGTGGTGAATCACATGAAAATATGTTTAAGAAGACACTAACACCATAATAGCACTCTCGATGCTAACAAAACCCATGATGATTTGTTGTAATTTGGTTCAAGATCATAACCAACCAGTTAGAGCAATCCCATCCCACCCACCCACCCACCCCCCCACCCCCCCCCCCCCCCCCCCCCCCCCCCAAAAACCCTCCACCCCCCCCAACAGCAAGCACAGATTTCAAAAACCCCATTCACAGTCCAGAAGTCTTTTACCCTTTTCTGTTTTTGTTCAATCCACAGTGAGAAACGGTACAAATCACCAAGATTAATGAAAATGAAGTTTAAAACTCTAAACATGAAATGTAATACAATTTGGGAGATACACTTCGATTTCTCACTCCCAATAGTTCGACTGCTCACAAATGAATTGGATCAAACAAGACATGTTAACGACACCAAAAGCTTCACCAACTAAATCAGAGAGCTTTCCTACACAAGAGAGGTGACTCGCAAACACTAGAAACGAATAACGAATGACCTTCCACTAAATTAAACCAATGGAATAAAAAATAAAGAGCACAGAAAAGGAGAGGCTTGAAGAGGCGATGGGTGTCAGGCTATGAACAGGAGAATCAAACATATGTGCTGTTTCAGATGATTAAGCCCCCGTTACACTGTGCTGCTGCTTTCGCTGGCAGAAATCGAGGAATTTTCTGACTTCACAGCAAGGGAACCCTTACTGATATCCAATCCTTGAAGTGATCTCCCGAGAGGGTCCTGCTGCATCATATCTGAACGAACATGGGGGTTATTGAGCATATGGTGGTTCGAGAGGTTGGCATGCGACTGATTGAAATTGTGCTGCATCTGAATGATTCCTTGGTGATGGCCTGGCTGTTGTTGCTGAGCAAGAGAGAAGAATGACGGCCTATAGGGCGTCTGTTGAAGTCCAGCACTGTAAGTTTCATTGGAGTTCACAATTTCGCCTGTCGCAATCTTGAGCCTCTCGACTTCATGTTTCAGTGCTTCATTCAGTGCTGCAGAGACATCAGATTGAGTTCAATCATTCAAACATCAAATACTATATAAAGAATGTGAATATGTCACTACTGAAGCAGAGAAGATTATTTGACATTTTTCAGCAGAAAAAAATTACAATCTTCATTTTTTTTTTTAAAACCTTTTCAATTCGTTTTTTTTATTCACCGGTATACTATCCCCTATGTAACAAATGAAATCTCATTCAGCATTTTCCTACTATGAGATGGTAACAACTGTACCAAAGCACTGTCATTAGCGCTTCCAGTTTACTCACTATGTTTGAGGGGTCTTCTTGTGCTCCAGAAAAGAGACCATTTGAAACTATCCTAGTGCAAAGATTATCAATCACAAGCATGCTTGATTTTATCTTTATATGTCCTTGTATTTTTTCGCATGGAGAAGGAAGAAGTAATAGAGATAATAACTGGCTCTATAAAATAAACTCTTTGTGAGGTCTCAGTAATCCAAGAGCTTCTGGATCCAGCGAGCCAAGGGAATAGTCCTTTCAGTTGTATGAAGAAAAAAAATATTGCACCCCCAGCAGCAAGTGTCCAGGAATTCAAATGCAAATGCTACAGCCAAATTTGTGGTGAAGGTGAAGACAAACATTTCCTCCACTCCCGTGCAAAGAATTATTCTGCAAAGAAACATCATGTCATGCAGTGATTTAATCTCCCCCTCCGTGGTTCTGCCGTATATGGCATCATAACATTCTTTACTTGCTCTCAAAAGCCATTATTGAAAATTTTCTAAAAATTTTCTAAATTGATTACAAAAAACCTTTTTATCCATCTCTCAACTCTAGTCTGAGCCAACACCTTTTTTATTGCCTACCACCACATTTGTTTTACTATCTCAATCCCTGTTCATTTTGGTCTATGCACAGTCCGCTATCCATTCATTCATCTACAACATAGTAACTCCTAACTGAAGCACTCATCAAGGTCAGCTACATTTGTGTAAACAATTTCTAGCAGTCCTCTCACTTAGTCCCAATTAAAGCTACCTCTAACTTCTCTGCATGCACTCGTTTCTTATTCTATCTTTAGCATCTTGCCACCCATCTATCTCAAACATCATCATTTCCCCTAAATTCATGAATGGACATGTAGCTTCTTAATTGTGTAAAATTCATATCCATAAAACATGGCTGGTTGTATAGCCATTCCATAAAATTTGTCGTCCAACTTCCTAGATGCGTGCTGAAGCATGGTACTCATATAGCACTTCTCCACTTCAATTGTCCTGTAATTTGATCCCAGGAAACAAATTTGGTCGCTCTTCAGCATTTCTTGGCCATCAAAACTGAAACCTCATATCTTCTTGTACTTTTACTGAAGTGATATTTTTATGATCTGTTTCAGTTACTAATTTAAGCTTATCAGAGTTCAAAGCATCTCCATATTTCTACTTCAGAAATTATTCTTCTCTAGATTCATTAACTAATACAACATCATAGGAAAGCAACAAGCATTGTGGAATGTTATCTTGAATATGCCTAAAGCAAAGAGCAGAAAATTTTCCTAAAGATCCTTGATATAACTCTGACGTTATAAAGAATGGGTGTCTTTCAATGGTCATCATGTTAGTTATTATTCCATTATATGCCCCTAATCACATAAATATAGCCAGGTAATCTCCCCAGGGACTGTACCATAATACTTCTTTTAGTCGATCATGGGTAGATCTCGTTTCTTCTCTCTAAATATCTCCATCAATTAATATGCAGATAGCTTCCCCAGTAAACCTTAACTATGTTTCTTAGTCTTTGTTCAACTGCTATCACCTGCCATTTGATTTTATTGCTCACAAATTTGATCGCAGAATAGTCTGTACAATATGTAAATTCCTCTATTCTCGTATATAGATACCAACATTTTCTTATTTTTAAGATTTCATTGAATAACTTGGTAGTTCCTGCCATCAACTGACTAATTTGAATCCACCTTAGGTATCTTTGGTGATCCTCGGTTAATAACTTTCGAAAACAACTGCCCATGCTCTTTTATTATTTTACTCCTTGTTCTTCACTCATAATGTAATTATCAAATATCATCACTACTCTTTATTTTCCTTAGCTTTGCACGCTTTTATATGCACAAACACACGTAATACGTGCATAGACTCTTCCTTTTAACTTGCGATAAACGTCATAAGAAAGTAAGCAGCTGTCAACACGCGAACTTGTTGATTGCTAAATTCCTTAAAAGAAATATAGTAAATGACAACCACAGAGGAGAAAGCAGGCGAGTAAGAAGATTAGTTGAAGTGTAAGCACAGTTATGAATTGCAGGTGTGAAACCAAATGTTTGTTTACTTATAGTACATGTCTACATTTTATACCACAGCATTTGCATGGACTAGCATTATGTGCAGGTTTTCTCTTCATCTTCCCTATCGTATCATACTAAATTTGAGAGCCTGCTTGATGAGGACATCACGCAGTTCCCATTTATCTTTTCATGCCTTAGCTTATTTAGAGGATTTTGTATTTTGTTTCAGCTTTATTTGTAGGAGATATTTTAACTTTATTTGTGTTCCTTTGTGGGCGTTTAGTACCACATCGGTTATTTCCCAGTAGTCCTCTTTTGTAAAGCCTATATAAGGCCCCCTAAACTATTGTATTGGACAATTAATGAATGATTAAAACTTTTCCTCAAATTATCTTACTAAATTCTTGAGTTTAGTTGCTCTTGAGTTTGGGGTGAGAAGCCCGTGTAAGGGGTGGAAACCCAAAATCTTATCCTATCCTCAATTTAAATTTTGGTTACGATTTGAAGGTGATTGCGATCCAGGTGGTTTTACATCATTTTGGTATCAGAGCCCTGGTTTTCAATCCCCTTCAAAATTTTTCTTTTCCAAATTTTTTTCCCAGTCTCCAAACCCTAGATCTATATTCCTGATCCAATCAAAAAAAAAAAAAAAAAAGAAAAGAAAAGATTTCACTGTTCCAAAAAAAAAAAATTTACAGTGAAACAAAATCTCATCAAAAATCCCTGAATATTCAAAATCCCCCACTGTTCATCGTCTCCCACCAAATTCTGCCGCCGACAGCCCTCGCCTTCTCGTTCCACCTCGCAGACGACAACAGCGAAGCCCCACCGCTGCCCCTCAATCAGATCCTCTTCCATCGGCTGAAGATCCTCCGCCATCAAGTCCCCCGGTACACCTCCAACAACATCCTCAACAGCCTCCTGCATCGAATCTGCCCACCTCTGACCTCGGTTCCTTCCTCGTCTTGTCAGCGACCAGATCCAGACAACAAAGATCACCCGCCACCACCGCAGTCGGAGCGTCGCCATCTCCATCCTCATCATCATCGCCTTCGACTACGCCATCGTCGACAGTCGTCGCCGTCATCAGCCGTGTTCGTTCAGAGTCCCTCTGACCGAATCAACCTCCGTCGGCACCGGGATCCACCGCATCCACCTTCGTCATCAGCGTGAGAGGTGGGCAGCCCTAGCAGAGTTCGAACGGGGAGAACAGGGAGTCGGGTAAAAGGGGAAAGATCCAGAGCCTCGTCGGAGAGCAACGACACCATCCACGATCAACTCTCCGACCACCCTTATATCACAAATCCCCTCAGATCTGGAGTTGCTTAGGTCGGAGTCGTCGCCGACAATTCCCGCCGATCGCTCCCTCATTCGATTGCGCCACCACCGAGCAGCACCAGCATCCGACGCCTTCGCTGCCTCATCACTCTTAGATCCGGCGCTTTTAGCTACCACCAAAGCTTCACCACCACTGCTCCTCAGTCGCCGCCATCTCCTCCGCCCTCCTATGCCGCCAGAGCCCTCATCGAAGCCCTCTGAAGACTTCGTCGAGCTATTGGCAACTTCCCCGTTGACATCGGTTCCTTTCCGACCGATCGTTCTCTTCGAGAAGTCCCCAGAGCATCTCCTCCGACCGATCCCACCTGAGCTCCACTAAGATCACCGCCATCGCCACCGCCATCCGCCCTTGATCCAAGTCGCGCTCTGATCGCCGCAACGACTTTGTCTCCCTACTGCCTCCCATCAGCTACAAGCCTCGGCCGTCACCGCCGCTCGTCTTCATCTTCATCCTTACCTCCACTCGACGAAGCCATCGTCGCCGTAGATCTCCAACGCCGCGCCCCCTCTTCTCCCCAGCACGTCGTGGGAGCCTCGCCGGCGATAGCCCAGACCGCCGACTTCGAATCGCCGCCGCCTTCTTCGTTCCACCCTTGCCCTAGCCGGCGCGAAAAGAGAAGGAAAAAAAAACAGAAGAAGGATCGGGTAAAGATCCAACCCGATCGGGTTTAAGAAGGTCAGGGCGGGTCGCGGATCCGGGTTAGGAGGTTCGAACCCAAACCCGACCCGAAGTAGGGGTCTATCCACTCCAAGTTGAGCAGATCAGGCCCAGTATTGAACCGGGTCTGGCTCAACGAGAATCCAAACCAGACCAAGTCTGGTTCAGTTCAGTTCGGCTGCAAATCATATCTTTCGGAGGCCGTTCAAGGCTCGTTTCAAGTCCAAATCGAGCCGTTTTCGAGGCAGTGGATTCGTGACAACTAGTATTACGCTCCTACGGCAGTCACAATCTGGTTCAAGCTCCGATCGTCTGCCAGGTTCAGCTCAGCAAATCAGCGCACCAGAGTTTGTTCCTGCCCAGGTTAAAGCCTGATTGGCTCCATTATCGAGGTGATATCTTAACTTGATCTAAATTGTTAACTGTTAGATTACTTGCAACTACTATATGGATTGCTATAATTTGTTGGTTGAAATGCTATTTGCTTCGATCTAGTGGTTGCATCTTTTTCATCATTTTAGGAATGCATTTTTATTTACATTTAAAGCTTAAACTTTAGGGAATTTTTGTTTAGTACATACATTTAGTTTAATTGACTCTAGGGCTCTCCACTGCATATGCTTGTTTGCTTGAGCCATCATGTCTAATCAGCATTATAGGGACTCCCACTTAGACCAGCACAATCTCCATCAGGGTCATATGTCCGTTCATGATTACATTACCATATTTAAGGACTTAACCCATCGTAGTGAAGTGAGAGAGCACCCTTCTGAGACTCTAACTAGGTTTATTTGGGGTTTACGGCCTAAAATAAAACGTGTTATGATTACTGGCCCCTATGACTTAGACACTGTTGAAGATGCCTTTGATGTTGCATTAAAATTGGACTTGACTTTCAAAACGCTAGTCAATGCCAATGTCAGATGTTCTAAATGTAAGGGCTATAGACATTATAATTATCAGTGCCCCTCAGAGAGTCAACATCTTAGATCTGTGCCCACTGATGAAGTTGACGATTCGAAGGCTATTAAGGATGACCAAGTTTCTTCTAAAACTGTTAATATAATTGAAGACATAGCAGTTGATTCTGTCACTCAGATTATTGATGAAATTCACATGTCTTCTGATAGTGCCAATGATGACGTGGACGAGACAGTTGAGCCTAATATACCCACTGTGCCTAATCAGCCATTCGAGTCTCCTTGTGTTGAACCTAGTTTTATGGTTATTCCTATCAATTCATCTTTTAGAGAGTCACCTGAATTTCTTGCCAAGGTCCAGCAAATAGTTTCTAATACTTCTTTTTCGGGTTGTTTAGAGTTTGTGTCCGAGTCCCGTGTACCTCCATCGTTAGATGTGTGTCCTTCTAGGCATATTATATCTCTCATTCTCCCATCGTTAGAAATTATGCTTAGAATACCTACTGCATTGCATCTGCCTGTTGCACATATTGATGATATCACTAGGCTGATAGCAATTTGTAATAACACCTACAAATTTGCTGCACACCCATATAGTATTTTGCAGGAATTTACAGTTGATAATAGGGTGATGATTACGAGTCACTCTGAGGCCACGAGAGAGTTGCACGCTTAGCGTAAAGATTTCAATATGACTCTGAAGAGGATTGCGTCCATTGCTTACGAGTTGGATAGCCCGTGGGATCCTGGTATCAGCTCCGTCTTCAGCAAGGAGGATGTGCCTCGCTCACTCTCTGTGCCTTGATCGTGCTGCTATCTTCCACAACCGATCTGTCATGGAGACCAGCTCCTCCTCCGCCACCATGGTCTCGACATGATGTATCCATGCTGCTGCCACGACCACCACCTTGGCCCGATTGAGATGCTTCGTGAGGAGAGTCCTCACTCGACAGAGTCGAGTTTCTACCACCCCGAGGGAATTGATGAGGACATCACGCAGTTCCCATTTATCTTTTCATGCCTTAGCTTATTTAGAGGATTTTGTATTTTGTTTCAGCTTTATTTGTAGGAGATGTTTTAGCTTTATTTGTGTTCCTTTGTGGGCGTTTAGTACCACATCGGTTATTTCCCAGTAGTCCTCTTTTGTAAAGCCTATATAAGGCCCCCTAAACTATTGTATTGGACAATTATTGAATGATTAAAATTTTTCCTCAAATTATCTTGTTAAATTCTTGAGTTTATTGGCTCTCAAGTTGGGGTGAGAAGCCCGTGTAAGGGGTGGAAACCCAAAATCTTATCCTATCCTCAATTTAAATTTTGGTTACGATTTGAAGGTGACTGCGATCCAGGTGGTTTTACATCACTGCTGCATCTCACAGATTCTATACAAAATGGTTGACATCATACTTCTTACTCTTTAAAAGCATTTTTCTACAATCGATTGCATTATCACTAAATTAGATGCATTACCTCCAACACAACCAAGCTCAAACAAGTTTATGATTGTTCCATCCCGTCCACACAAGTTGGATTCTCGGTTGCAGAAAAGTAGAAGACAAAGCAATTGGAAAGTTGTCTAATGGTGAAGTGTGCAATCACTACACCGAAATTTTATTTAGAACAGATTCAAACACAATTTTTTCTGATCAGGGGCAGGGATGGACAGCCGGCCATGAAGGTTCTTCCCATTAAAAAATACTGGTACTAGGAAACTTCAATAACAGATGGGATGGTAGTATGCATTACAAGATCCTCCAACCCCCCCCCCCCCACCCCCCCCCCCCACCCCCCGCAACAAAAAAAAAAAAAACTCACAAAACACACGCATTAACATGAGTTTACTCTAATCCTGTCCCAATTAGACAAAACTCCTAACCCTGTTTGAATTATGAACCTTTGAACCTTCACAAAGTTTCTTTTAACAAAAGCATGAACACAACTAATAAAATTCCAGGCCCAAGTTGACCAATCTAATCCTTCTGTAATTAACATCTTCTCCCACCATTATTTGTTTAATATCCTCCTCCAATTATCCTATTCTTCATTTGCTTACTAAACTTCTTTTTCTTCCGAACAAAACAAATTAACATAATATATATACCTAATGGAAAGTTATGGCTTCCCATGTAAGACCAGGACACAGATGTTCAGAGAAGGATGGACACTGTACCTCTGAAGAGGCAAAGAACTTGTCAAATGTTGTAATTCCTACTCTGATGTATAAGAAATCTTGGAAATTAAATGTAAGCATAAGAATTCAAATTGTCTGCCTCCACCGTTTGGTGGAAAAATTCCACATGCTGTGTCTTTTTCGTTGACCAGCCAGGGTCAGTCCATAGAAAAGATGGTTGCACTAGTGGCTGCCACATGGCAAAAGTTTCTTTGGATATTAATGGGTGAATAGCTTACATGAATTACCAACACGCGTGGTCTTTAAACTACTTTCTTCCATTTAATCAGAACCATAAGGCATGCTATTTCTGGAAATTTCCACTACAGGTGAGTTTATACTTTATCGGCTAGATATAACCCATTTAGTTGGCTGAAACCTTGACAATGTGCAACTTATTCAAATAAGAGAAACATTGACAGACATTTAGGCCTGTCGTCTCTTAATTAAGATGTATATACATACATTATTACTATTAGAGTAGAACTGATGAAGAGAGAAGGTGAGAAAAGGAAAAGGAAAAGAAACAACACCTGTATGCACCCACAAAGATACGCATGCTCCCCAAAACACACACACACACACATTGCACCCACAAAGATACACATGCCCCCAAAACACACACACACACACAAACACACACACACCCAGAGAGAGAGAGAGAGAGAGAGAGAGAGAGAGAGAGCACGGTTCAAAGACTCGGCCGAGTCGGAGACGAGTCAGCCGAGTCGTATCCGTCTCGGCCCACTCCGAGACGAGTCCGAGTCACGAGTCGGTCGACTCAACTCAGAGGAGGCCGACTCGGCCGAGAATCGGATTTCACTCGATCGACTCGGCACTATGATGATGATTTTATGCCTCATCGCAATTCAATGTGGAAATAATTACATTAGTTTGTATTTAAGAATGCAGTTTGTGTAATTTACTATATTGTGCATGTATTTTAATATGCTTATACCGACGACGCGTGTATTTATACTTTCGCTTTATATTTAGTGTGCTAGGTGATATATTTTGGACATGTGGATACATGAATGTGGATTTCTACATTTTTTTTAAGATTTGTCGTGATTTTTTCAGAATTTTTTTAGCTTTCTATGTAGCGTTTTGCGCGTATCGCCCGATACCGATCCGAGTCACCGAGACCGATCCATCTCAGTGCCCGCCGAGTCGACGGCCGAGACCGCGACTGTGAACCATGAGAGAGAGAGGGGGGGGGAGAGGGGGGGAGGGGGGGAGAGAGAGGGGGGGAGAGAGAGAGAGAGAGAGAGAGAGAGAGGAACACAAGATTTCCCTTTAAGAAGTACTGGCAATGAGATATAGAACCAAATGTTTATACCAACCATTCAGATATTTCAAGAAATATGAATCCAGTTGTCACAGTTCAAAGAGATATATTAAACTAAATGATATTAAACAGGTAAAAAAAAATAAAATAAAATTACCACCTGTCAATAAAATTACCATCTGTCAACCATGGAACAATGCTTACCATCACGTAATTGAGCCTGCTGTTCCATAGCTTGCACCCGTATCTTCAGCTCTGCATTCTCTGCACTAAGCCCTGTAGTGTCTCTCTGAGGGGAAAATATGCATCATCACTAAAAAGTAATGAATATGTGAATAGACAATAAATGTGGATTTAGAAAATTTTAATTAATATTAGTATCGATATTCCATACTGACTTTATTTATGCTGTAAAATAAGACTGTATTTACAAAAACTAAATACACGTTGTGCAAAGATCAATAAAACATTCAAAGCCATAAAGCCTCACGTGACAAAAAAAGAAAACATATCATTGAAACATAAAGCCACTGTAAAATAGAGTTGTTATCATGACAGAAAAAAAAAAAATTTAAGTAGACATCTGGCAAAGCTCAGGACAGAAGATGCTAGTTAGAATTTCAAAAAAAATTGAGAACAAGAAGGAAAGCTTTACTAAAAGAATGAAAATAGATGTTTGGCTCTCAAAGGAAATAATATGATTTTTGGTAGTAAAAACAATATCCATCAAACATTTGTATAAACCTGGAAGCTTTTCTCCATGGGAAAATGAGGAACAAACCTGGTATAGGGTGAGCTGTGCAGAAAGTGTTGTGGCTTCAGTCTGAAGGATCTGAACTTTCCGCTCAAGTTCTGACATATAGCGTGCCTTTCTTTCTTTTGAGCGAGCTGCAGACTGTCGGTTAGCCAGAATTCTGCATAAGGATAACCATAGTTTGCTCAAGACTTCAAAATTATCAAAAAATGATATCATTTAATTTCATATGAAGTATGAGAAAGTGCCGGTAGCCAGACAAAATGCGGGAAAATTACAGACAGGATCAATTGAGGGGTGAGAAATGAAGCCACTATTCGGGTCCAAAGAAGGAACATATTGGAGATCTTGCTACAAAATAGAAACTATGATATTTATTTGTGCATCATGAATTCATGATTATGCCAAGTTTTTACTTTCTACATGATGATTTTATCTAATCACCTTCCTATTAGAAAAATGCTTAAGCCTATCAACAAATATACTTATTACTTCAGTTTTCCTCTGTCTCGATTACACTTTACAAGTAACTCGTAACAAGTTGGTCCAAGTTGAAAAGGACACATTGCTCATGCTTTTTAACTAAATATAAACTAGACCTCTGGCATGTGCTTTGGCACGTGTATCTTTGTCCCATGTGTGAGTTATCAAGACTTGAACGTTAAAAAATTGCTGCATTAATCGCAAGGGGGGAGGGGGGGGGGGATTTGTTACATAATCCTATAGATAACTAGATGAGCCTCAGATATGTTTTGGAAAACACAACTTGAATTTTAAAAATATAATAGGTTGAATTTAGGGGTTGTTTGGTTAGGGGTGGACGTGAGGAAGTGTGGAAGTAGTAATAGTTCCCTTTGGAACTTGAGAATTGGTTAGTGAGTTTTCCGGTGTTTGGATGTTTTGGGAAGTGTGGTTTGGAAAATGTTATGTCTTTTCCGATGTTTGGATGGTAATGTGAAAATGAAAGTGGAAAAGTTGACCACAAAGTTGACCGAAAAATAATATTAAAATAAAAATTAATTAAGAAAAATAAAAATTAGATTGTAATGAGAATGAAAGTGAGATTTACATTACCACAAAATTAACTGTTTTGATCTACAACTTATTACAAATGAGATTTACAGGACCACAAAATTAACTGTAGCACCCTGGAAATGAGAAAGTAATTGTGTAAAAGGGAAAAGAGAAAATGAAAAATGGGTTTTCTCATTTTTCTTTTCAGGTGTCTGGATAGATAGGGAAGTGAGCAATATTGAGAGTTGTGTGAGAGAGAGATCTTCTTGTAACTCTTTATTTTCTTCTCTATTTTCAATAAAGTTTCTCCCCACCTCCCCTTGGACGTAGGCACTCTTGTCAAATCACGTTAAATCTTGTGTTCTTTGGTTGTGTGGCGATTAGTCTCAATTGTTTGCTAATGGTAAATCTTTTATGTTTCCGCTATCGACTCTTCAACTTGGTGTTTCTTTGTTATATCAGCGTTGATCAACAACAATTGGTATCAGAGCAATGGCTAGCAAGACGACCACGACAATCAAGTTTGAGGTGGAGAAATTCGATGAGAAGTCCAACTTCTTATTTTGAAAGATGCGAGTAAAGTCATTGCTCGTGAAGTAGAGCACACATAAGGCCATGCCTGGTATTGAGAAGATGCCATCGAAGATGGAGAATGATGAGTGAAACGGCATCAACTTCCGCGCAAAGGCAACAATCGTACTATGCTTATCAGACGAAGTTCTCTGCAATGTCATGAACGAGAAGACAACTGCTGGTCTTTGGTATAGGTTGGAGAGCCTTTACATGACGAAGAGTTTGTCGATCAAACTCTTCATGAAGAAGCAGTTATACATCCTTCGGATGAAGGAAAATATGCATATTCTACAACATCTTAATACTTTTAATAGGATTTTAAGCGACTTGTTGACTCTGAAGGCTAAGCTAGAACAAGAAGATAAAACTCTTTTGTTACTCTCTTCTCTTCCATCAAGTTATGACCACTTGGCGACCACCATTATGTACGGTAAAGAGACCTTAGAGCATGATTCAAAAACTCGGCCGTTTCGAGACCGGTCTACGGGTTAACCTATTGCATTGTTTTGCTTGACTCGGGGCGGACTCGGTCAAGTCACTCTTGTCGATGATGAGTCGCCCCGAGACGATGCCGAGTCGGCCCCGAGTCGATCCCGAGTCAAGGCCGAGTTAGCCTCGAGTCAAGGCCGAGTCAAGCCAAAAGTTCATATAATAATTTCATATAATTTAAATTTTTACTAGAAAGGTAGAGCTAATCTTTATTTTAATGAAAATAGTGGTTAATTTAAATTTAATTAATTTCATATAATTTATTAAAATATGCATTTATTTTGATATTTTAATACTGCGATGCATGTATTTATGCATTATCTTTATGTTTAGTGTGCTAGGTGATATGTTTTGAATATGTTATACGTCAATTTTAATGTCTACATTTTTTAAGATTTGTTGTGATTTTTTCAGAATTTTTTGAGCCCTTTATGTAGCGTTTCGCTCATCTCACCCGAGTCCGTTCCGCGACACTACGACCGATGTGGAATGGTGCCCGCCGAGTCGGCAGCCGAGACAACGACTTTGAACCATGCCTAAGAGTTAGAAGATGCCAGACAGATGCTTCAGAATAACGAGCTGATGAAGAAGACAAATTGCCTCAGGACTGGTTGTCAAGAGCCAGAGGGGAGATCAAAGAGTAGGGGACCGAAAAGGAATGCAGAGGCTTCTAGTAGTTTTGCTTGTTATTTTTGCAAGAAATCAGGGCACATCAAGAAGAATTGTATGAAATATAAGGAGATGTTGAAGAAGAAAGATGATAAGGATTCTGATAGGGCCAGTGGAAAGTCAGATCAGGCCAGTGTTGTCGAAAAAGCAGATGAGAATCCTTGTTTGTCTTGACGGCTGAGTCAGGAAAGTGAAAATTCTTAGATGCTTGGTTACTTTACTCAGGGTACACACCACATGTGCCAAAAAAGAGAGGGTTAAGTACTTATAAGGCTTATGATGAAGGCTCCGTCCTGATGGGTAATAACATCGTATGCAAGACAGTTGGCATTAGTAACATCCGTAATGAGGATGTTTGATCGACATATTCGAACCCTCACGAATGTACGCCACGTTCCAGACTTGAGGAAGAGTCTTCTCTCGTCCGCAGTAAATAATAATTTTGTGTGATATTTAATTATTTACTGCCAAAGGTGGCAAAGCTAGAAGTTTTTATTGCCAAAGAGTATTTTAGAGGCCTTCGAATAAATCTTTTCCATTATCAATTGAATATTGCTGAATAACTATCATGATATAGATGGGCAGTAATAGTGTCTGAGTTACCTCTGCCAATCCGGCAGGTAAGGAAGCAACATGAAGGAAAAAAGATTCTAGGAATTAGGAACTTGTATAATTGCTTAGTTTGTTGCATAGCCTTAACCATGCCCACCGACCTTATCCCATATGTATAGGTTTTGTTCACGTCTTCTCTCCTCTCTTCACAGTACTACCTGTGAAGCCACTAAAGCCTCTCCATAGTTCCCCCCTGTTGCTACCACTCCTTTTGCTATTCTGTTCTTTGATCAATTTGGATCTCTTGCTTTGTGTGTGCCTGCTTTGATCTTGGCTCTCTTCAGTGCAAAAATGATGAATATTTGACAACGGAAATGATCCCTGCATTTCTGCAAAGTTTGGAAGAGCATGACTATCTTAAGTCAGGGGAAGTCATTCCACGCTGTCTCCAGTGAAGGCTGGCCTTTTACAAAATCTTCATGCTTGAATCCTAATGGATACTACTTCAACTAGGCATCTAACATGGTGTATTAGTTCATGCAATTCTCATGCCACTGATAAACTCGAGTAATTTCTAACTCTACTCTTGATGTGAATATACATCAATTCTTTAGCCTCATAATTTCTTGTTTTTTCTGGTATTTTTTTTAATGCCATCACACACCATCCTTGCATCTTCATCTCTTCAATGCTTATCTTATTTCATTGAGACCTTGTATAGTGCATAATCTTGGATCCTGAAACATTGGTTGGCCATAGTTCTGTTTTTTTGGTATATTTTGAACCAACAGATAGGTTGTTTGCAAATGGATGCATAACTGTACAAGCAAAATACTGATAAAATTTATGTTTTTGTTTGTAATGTCAGTTTCTTTTGTAACCCACCAACAAACTTGTATTCCATCATCGGCATTGTCAGAGAAAGATGTTAAGTTGTTTAAGTACAGGAAACGACCATGTTTTGAGGTATATTGAACGCCTGACCATATTGAAACTGTCTCAAATGGATTGGTTCTGAAGTGATCTATCAAAATGCAAGGAAGGTTTCTCCGAAGTTGTGCTCATGCACGTAGTAGGAATGCTTGTGAAACCAAGCAATTTAAACTTTGCAAGAGTTCATAAAAAAATATTAAAGAATTGGACACAGTGGATGCTTCAATTACTTACAGATGAAGATTACTACTCTCAACTATTGTACTAAGGAACTACTTAAGACGGATGTATAGGAGCATGCTATACTTTTAGCTGTCCCCTCAACCTCTTCCTAAGCTAACCATCCATATTCCTGGGACTGCCGTGGTTTTGTTGTCTTTTCTGGTGGACTGCATAGATCTTACATCTGTTTTCTATGCTTATAACTTCTTAATACTTTTCTTTTACCTGTTTAGTTTTAAGAAATTGTGATTTTGATATCTCTTAGGTATTGAAGGATTTTATTTTCCTTTACTGTTGTGGTCACTTGATTTCATATTCTATCTGTGATGCTACTACTCTCAGAAGCCATCTTAATTTACTTCATCACCTGAAAAGCATGGACGCGGCACAACACACACAAAAGTTCTTAAAAAGCATACACAAAATAGAAACAACATAGCAAAAATTTCATGTTCCATACCGGATACAACACGGCTTCATAATAGAAGTATTTGAGCTTTTTAGTTCACTGCTAGCTACATGTGGATTCATTTTGCTGCAAACGATGCTCTTCAATTTAGTGTATCATTTCCTTCTCTTCTAGCAGTCTAAGAAACTTTTGAACCATGTAGGATATCATCATGCATGGTTGCCTCTTGTATATCACCTTGTTAGAGGTCGTCATCACCAATAATAGTCAATACATGATCTTGATAAAGTTCTTGATGCCCTAGGTCAAAACATATGAGGCAGACGAGCTATGTAAGGACCTTTAGGATACTTGTGCTGGCAACAGGCTAGGTACTCTGTTTCTTCTTCTTCTTCTGGTTTATGACATTGGATGTTTTGGCAGCATTTTGTGCATTGGGCTCAACAAACTTCCCATCTCTTTGATGTTTGGGACTTTGGATCAGTTCATATAACTATATACTCTTTACCTATATATTATGTGGTCAATAGTTTAGTACTCTCGTGCATGTAATTATCTCATATATACTAGTATAATGTGAACTCTTTGGGGCTTATGGTCCATGGACTAATATCATGTTCTTCTACGGTTCTACCACTCAAACTGCTCCTAGCAGTCCATGTGTCAACATCATCTAGGATCCCAACTATTATCGCCTTATTAAAATCTGGCTACCCATACCTTTGTAACTATAATAGCTTTCGTTAAGGGCGTGTTTGGTTGCAAGGAAGTGGGCGGAAGTAAGGAAATGGGAAGTATAGTAGAATCTCTCATAAACTTGACTTCTCTTGACTTGCCTTCAAAAGGTCACCCTCAAGGGGTTTATATAGGACCTGGATGATACTAGTCTAACTCAAACTTCAACAATCCAATCAACACCGCCTCAGAGAAAGAACGAAACCCAAGTCCAATCCAAACTGAAAACAGAACCATATTCGAAAACTGTAGTCGACTGGACCTTAGTATAAGTCGACTACTATACCATTTTATTAGTCAACTACTCTGACAAAATCCGAGAACTCTAACTCTCTGTTGGCCAGCATTAGTTGACTACACCCAAGTATAAGTCGACTAGGCAAAATCATAAGTCGACTAGACTTATTAATTGACTTATAACATGCACAAGTCTTGTACATGTCCGGGCTTGATCTCTGAAGCTTGTATCACCTCCACCTGAACTTGTATTCTTCTCTAATGAATGTGAGGTACTCAAAATACTAACAGAAAATACCACATACACATTTAACAGAATAACGCAGGCTAACTAATTAGTAATCCAACTAAGATTTCCTACTGTTTTCTACTAAATCTTGAATCAATGACGAAAAAACGAATTAAACAGACCACTTGACTAACAGTCACTACAGACTACAGTGAGCACCAAGATCCAACCAAAACCCTAAAACCTTACCTCTTCGCTCTCTTTGGATCAATCGCCGCCAGCTCCGCTAACTGCTCTGCAGTCATTGCCTTCTTCGCCTCCATCATCTCTCCAAAAACCCCGCCCCCTTCCCCCCTCATTGCCGACGAAGTCATCGACGACCCATCAATTGAGTTACCATGCCGATGCTTCGGTTTCATCATCACCCCCATCCCTCCGCCGCCATTACCGTTCTTCCTCTCATCTAAGCTCTCCACCGCCGGATCTTGACAAGCTCCGCTCTCGGATCCGGATCCGGATCCGCTTCCTTCCAGCCTGTACCCGATCTTCTCGATGTCCATGAACGTGCAGAACAGGTCTTCCTCCGACCCGATCTCGTCGAAGTTGTTCGAAGACGCCAGCGGATCCGTGAAGTCGTCGGAGATCCGGAACGGGAGCTCGGATCGAGCGCGGCGGTGGTGGGACCCGCGGATAGGGTTGGGGAAAATGGCGGCCTTTGCCGCCGGAGACGGCGAGGGCGGCGCCGGCTGTTGGCCATTAGGATTCTGGGCTGGATCTTGGGGATTGGACTGCATCTCCTTGAGTCGATGGATTTTTCATGAAGAAGAAGAAGAGAGAAGAGAGTCGCTTAGAGGGAAGGGGAGAGAAGGGTTTCAGTGTGAGTCTGGTACAGTGAGGGTGTTTCAATGTGGGAGATCTGATACGGGCTTGATTGGATGAAAAACGGTAACGGTATACAGACACGGTTCTTTCACCCGCTGTGGACGGGTTCTGCGGGGCCCGCGCATGTGAGTGGCATGGGTGTTTCCTTGAGGTCAGAGTTTATGGCAGTTTTTTTGATAAGTTCGGACATGTGATAAAAAGTGGGGCTTTGGCTTGTGAGCAGTGTGATGGTTCTAGAAGCAATTGAGTTTTTTTTTTTTTTTTTTTAAAAGCAATAATGACTTATTGGGTTTCGCGGCGAGGGAAGAGAAATTGTGCAACATGACAGTGAAAATAAAAAAGTGAAATGTAAATGAAAATTTGAAAATTTATGCAAGTAAGTTTTTCGGTATATGATTGTACTGTAGAAGCAAGTGAAAACATATATTATATTTTTCAGTATTTTAATAAAAGTATAAATATGTAAGTGAAAATATTTGCAACAAATTAACTGTTTAGTAATTTAAATAATAACAATATTATTAAAATAAATTTGTCATTAAAAATTAAAATGTATAATAAATTTGTCAATTAAATATTAAATAATAATAATTTTGATATTTTAATATTTAAAATGATATATTAATATACAAGTGAGATTTACATAGTCACAAGATTAGTCGTAATATCCTGCAAGTAGGAAAATAATAGTATAAAAAAGAAATGGAAATGCACAAAAGAGAGAAGGGAAAAGGGTGATTTTTCGGTTAAAAACAATCAAGGAAAATAGAAAAATAAGTTTTCTCACTTCCTATTTTCTCACTTTTCATTTTCGATTTTCTGGTTGAATCCAAGCACACCCTTGGAGCAGCTCTCTAAGTTAATTTTTAAATTTGTTAAAGAATAATATTTGAATCATATAATACTTATTCTATTAAGGTGCAGTGGTTTCCTTATTATACATCGTAACGCCTGTACATTCAAGTACTGGCTCGTCAATAATATACACACTTCTCAATTTCTTTAGCTGGTTTATCGTGGTGTAAGAACTTATTAAACTTTTCTTTCAGCAACGGTTGTCAACAAAATTTTCACCCGTCCGTGTTGGGCTGCGCTCACCATGGGGTGTGCCTAGCACCGGGCCATCTTCCACCTTATGTTTTTGTCGAAATTTTCTGAAGTCGCACGAGTTCTCTTCAATTTAGTTTGGACCAAACTCCTGCTGCAATTTGTCCTTGAATTAGCCGACAATCTAGTATTGACACGCCCCACTGCAATTTTCTACTGTGCAAATTGATCAAGGTTCAAAGTCTTGCCATGTGAATAGATACCTGCATAGGTGCTGTCACTGACTCTAACCACAAGCAACACTAGTGGATCGATCGCTTCGTCTGCGCTGAGCAAACCTCCGTGATGTTTGTCGCCGACTCCCTTGTGATCGATCTCCCTCGTACCCGATCAATCCTGACTCCTTCTCTTTGCGACCACTGTGCTGCATTCGCTGACTTTGAGGATCCCTCAAAACCTCATTTTCCATTGAGTTTGAAGATTTCTCACAAAACATGTTATTTTTCTTATCAGCGAATTTCGTACTGTGTCAATATCCACCAAGCTTCAAATTAAAGAAATATCGTGGGATTTGAAAGTCCGCTTTGTGAATTCTGAAGAGACTTGCAAGCTCAAATCCGCCTTGCCACGAACGAAAGAGACTTGGGTTAATTTTCAGAAAGTGCTCAGTTATCGATTAGAATCTATCTCCTTCTCCTTCTTTAAAATACTCCCAGCTGTTTGATATCTCCTTTTCATCGTCAACACTCTTCTAAACTCTCATTGTTTTAACATCATGAGTAGTGCGCAAGATATAACTTTTCCAGTGATCAATCTCCAAAGAGCGTAATATAGGATCGTCATCATCTTCAAATTTTTCTGCATATATTTTTTTCCAAATTTTTTTTTATTCAAACTCATGATTTTTTCTCAATCGCGAGTCTGCGAGCAAGTGTTAAAGAATAGTATTAGAATTAAGATTATATAATACTTATTGTATTATCTTCCTTATTATTTATTTAATGACTATATATTCAGTAATTGCTCTCATGAATAACATACATAATTATCACTTCCTTTAACTGATTTATCAAAATTATATTTACCCTGTATTATAAATATATATATATTTTGCCATGTGAAGTAAACAGGTAAAAAGAATAAAAAAAATTAAAAAAAGGAGAAGAAAAATTACTACTTAGTTTTTTTCTTAAAAACTATAGCTGCTAAATGTTCTTTGATAAATTCAAAAAAAAAAAAAATAATAAATAAATTCGAACAGATTTTACAGAAATTCTAAAAATATATACGAGATAATTTCTAAATGACATCTATTTCTTATGCATTTCAAAACATCAATCAGTAATTTTGACATTTGTAAGAGTTGCACACCAGTATGTTTGTGGGCTTTATGTCGCAATGCACGTGCTCTTTCTTATGAGCATGCGTGCGCCAATCCTTCGATTATGGACATTTTGTAATCTTGGACTTGTTGCATAATTATTAGATTTTTTTCGTTCTTCTGTGTAAACCCTCGTGCTTGATCACCCACGAAGCAGTCAGTTTTGGTAATGATTTGATGGCCACGAGGTCTCACGCAACGGCGACAATAAATTTGCGAAACTCTCGGCAACTCTTTCATTTCTCTGTTTTTTGTTTTGTCTTTAATTTGCTAATGCTAAAACTTAGGTTTTCATGTACCAATTTATTTTGGTTTCCTAAACTGTTAATGGTGGCGGAGCTATGATTTCAAAGACGGGGCATAAAATAAGGTGTGCCTTTGGGTTTATTCGTGCTCGTATCCCGTGGGTTAACATGTCAATGGACAGTCTGAGAAAAAAGAGTTTATGATCGTTTCTTTTTCCTCCTTCGCGAGCACCGCGGCTATTTCATCTTTTAACAACAAGAGGAGATCCACATCACCCGAGAAGAGAACGACAACAAAGATCTGAAGTAACAACAATAATAACAGCAGCAGTAAGAAGCAGCAGACGCTCCTCAGAGCAGCAACAATATCCAATAAAAAACATACACAAATGTGAGTAAAGAAAATTAAGAAGCCATCGCCAAATCACAACCCCCTGCTTATTTTCTTTTTTTTTGAGGGGTGGGGGGCTACTGATCTTTAAGGTTGATACAATATGTAGAATTAATTAGTCAATATTTAAAAAATAAGTCTATATGATTTGAGAATCATCATAGTTTTCACTAAAATTTGGACCCGTTGAGTTCAAATCTAAACCGTGGTATCGGGTTATTGGGTTATTGAACTTTCGGGTTCCACCATCAGAGAGACACGTCGGGTCGACGGGGTGTAGTCTTGATTTCAGGAACCCGACACGTTTACCCTCGCTAACAAAATTCTCTACCCAACGGTCTAAAAACGCAAAAAGAAGCTCCCTTTTCATTTTTCTTCACATTTCTTATGTCTTCTCCCTCAAAGCCCTAACGCTTGATGAAGCCATCACCACCCAAGCTCCATTCGTGGAGCCTATCCGTTCGAGCCAAATCCAGAGGCTTCGATCTCAAACTAAACGCCTCCAATGTCTTCCCGAATCTGGGGAAGGGCGGCGAGAAAATCTCACTCCTCCTCCGCCTCCGCCGTTTCCTCTTCCTCGAGGTGAAATCAGAGAATCGAGATCCAGCAAGAAGAGATTATCCTCTGATACTGAGGCTTTTTCGGTCAGTAGGCAAGTTCTTGCGGAGAAAACAGCGGCAGAGTGATGGCCATAAGAGATCGAGACCCCGGGATCATAATCATAGAGTTAGGTCTCAGCATAGAAATGGTAGCTACTTTCTTAATCAGGTAGTTCTCTGCTCCTTCTTTTTCTTTTCTTTTTCTTTTGCAAAATTTGGTTACAATGGCAAACTTCTATGTTTTAGGTAACGCAAGAATTTGCAAAGATAGCTTATGTGAATGTTGGGCATTTCATTAGTTTGCCAAGAAAACTATGCATTCTGTTATGAGCACGAGTAAGATTTGTTGATTGGAAACTTTGAAATTCATAGCGCCAGTTTTAGATGCTTGTAATGGAACCTACAAGAAAAATTATTGTGTTTAAACAGCCGGTTTGTGAATTTTGTGAGTTCGAGAAGGGAATAAGGTGAGCCTAGTCACTTACTGAAAGATTATTCGGTGTATGCTAATGGGTGTCTCTCTGTTAACCAATCTATCTCGATTATTGGGTCAAACTGGATTCCTAGCCATCAATCTCATGGATGACTTCTGATTTTGGCCTTGTTGAATTCCTGATACTTGTCCATTACTAAGTTGGCCTTTGCACAGCATGTGCTGCCTTCACTTTGCTTCTCATTGTAGTTCTAAACATGTCTGGGGAATTGGTGGATATTTATATTTTATGCATTTGTGATGTAGGAGAGCAGGGCAACAAGCAGGATTTCTATATTGACTTCCAATTGGATTCCTGACGGGACAAGGATTTCTGAAGGCTTCTTTAATCAGAAAAACTAAAGATTTTTTTAGCTTAATTTTATTTTATTCTCTCAGGATTAGAATTAGTTTTCTTAAATAGATTAAGACTCTTTTAATTTTTTTGTTTTCTTTTAGGAATAGATTATAGTTTCCTAATAGGAATAGTATTCTTCTTGTAAGTCTATAAAAAGCCATTGTATTCTTTGTTTTGGTATTAACTTTTGATCAATAAAATTTGAGTTTATCTCCCCAACTGCTCGTGGATTCAAGTTGCAACCCTTAACTCGCGGATTCTAGTAACTTGGTCGTGGATTTGAGTGCTGTGCTCGTGGATTCGAGTACTTTCCCTACCTGAAAGATCCTTTCAGGGTTCGTTGGCGCTAGAACGAGATCTAACTGGCGTCGTTCGCTTTCGCTACTGCGTAAGTGGTATCAGAGTTTCGACAACTTTCTGACGATGACAGGAGATGACAATAGTTCACAGCGCCTTTTCGCAAGGGTAGGCATTGTTGAAGGAGACATTATCACAATCAAATCAACCTTGGATAGCATAGCCCAAGACTTGAAGAGATTTATCCATCAAGATTGATGAACGAAGTCTAACCGATGGCACGTACCAAAGCGGATATTTTCGTTAATCAAATCAACCCCCACCACATCAACCACCACCAAAATAACTATCACCACAACAACCCCTACCACCTCAACCTCCACTACCACAACCACCATTACTATACACCCTTACAACCATCAATGAATCTACAACGCGTGTTGTTCAAAAATTGTAGTGCGACCAAAAGACCCCCTACACTACGCAACGTCATCAAATGTTCTACTCAAGGTGTTCGGTCATGAAAAAGATATACAACCTCATCATTAACAATGGAAGCTGCGTGAACATCGTTTCTAGTGCATTGGTGGACTACTTGAAGTTAGAGACGGAACCACACACTCACCCTTACACTATTGGGTGAATCAAAAAGGGCTCCTCCATCAAGATAATAGATCTATGTTATGTTCCTATTTCAATTGGCAAATATTATCAAGATACTGTTGCTTGTGATGTGGTTGTCATGGAAGCATGTCATATTCTTTTGGGGAGACCATAGCATCATGATGTTAACAGTACTCACAGAAGTAAATAAAATATCTATATGTTTAACTGGAAGGGCAGGATAATTGCCATAGGATGAATTCCACCTATCCCAAAGGAATTAAAAGAAACAAAGCAGAGATCTGCTTTAGTGGTCAAAGAATAATTTACTCCATCTACTGAAGTTTCAGAGAAGGTGAAACTATTAGTGGAAGAGTCCAAAGGATTTGTTTACAATGAGATACCGGAAAGATTACTGCCTATGAGAGGTATACAACATCATATAGATCTTATTCTTAGAGTCAGTCTATCGAATCTTTCACATTACCAGATGAATCTCAAAGAGAGTAAAGTTCTGAAGGAAGAGGTTGTTTCCTCTACTGAAATTTCTAAGGAGATGAAGTTGGAACATGTGGGAGAGCATAAGCCATATTGGCAACATAGTGCATCTATTCTTCATGATTTCGAAGATTCTTTCATGCAGAAGGAGAGTGCTCAAAATGCAAGCTTTCAATTTTTCATGTTCATATCACTTACTATTGGCACATAAGCGCGGCGAAAATATGATCCATCATTGAACTACAGCTGCATGAAGATGTATGACTTATTGAGTTACAAGTGAAAAAGATTCAGATTTTTTAAGGTGATGCCCTTTATTTCATGTAACATGACTATAGGTATTCTGCACGGTATGTCACGTTTTATCGTCAATTGCACTTTGAAAGTTCTTCGAGGAAAATCAAAATTTTGGATCATACTTTTCCTCAGGCAGAGTTTCCTAAAGATGACATCGTTCATGATTCGATTGAAACTCGAGGGTGAATTTTTTTGAAGAGGAAAAGACTGATGTAGGAGAGCAGGGCAACATACAACAAGATTTTCATATTGACTTCCAGTTGGATTCCTGAAGGGACAAGGATTTCTGAAGGCTTCTTAATTAGGAAAATTAAAGATTTTTTTTAATTTTTTTATTTTATTCTCTTAGGATTAGAATTAATTTTCCTAAATGGATTAAGACTATTTTAATTCTTTTTATTTTCTTTTGGAAATAGATTATAGTTTCCTAGTAGGAGTAGTATTCTTCTTGTAAGCTTATAAAAGGCCATTGTATCTTTTGTTTTGGTATTAACTTTTGATCAATAAAATTTGAGTTTATCTCCCCAATTGCTTTTGGATTCGAGTTGTTACCCTTTGCTCGTGGATTCGAGTAACTTGCTCATGGATTTGAGTGCTGTGCTAGGGGATTCAAGTAACTTGCTCATGGATTTTGAGTGCTGTGCTCGGGGATTCGTGTACGTTCCCTACCTGAGAGATCCTTTCAAGGTTCGTTGGCTCTAGAACGAGATCTAGCTGGTGTCGTTCGCTTCCACTCCCGCTTCAATTTGTCTATTTTTAAAAAATAGTATTATTTTGAAACATTAATTAAAATTGCAAAATAGCTTGTTTCGAATATATGGCTATGATGTCCACAGACGACATAGAGTCTGTCAGTTGATAACCTGTTGGAACATTTTCCATTTAGAAGATCTAAGTTGAGCCGGCACTCCAATTAAAAACATCTTTGTGATGTTTAATTTGCTAGCCTTTGTAGAGAATACATCCCTGTGCATACAATTGAAACATTGGTCGTCATGTTTTGAATATCTGATTGAGTTGGAACCCGCACAGAAAAATACAGAATTTCAGAACTTTAAGAATAAAGAGTGCAAGTGCTCAATACTACCGCTATAGCAAGTGGCTATGCGGGTCGTGATTCATAAGAAGGGACTAGCGATGAAAGCTTTTTAGTAAGTTCTCTTTTATGCTACAAAGAATGATTAAAATTCTTCTTTTAGTTCTTAAAAGAAAAGATAAAAATAGAGTTAAAGTTAAGTTAGAAAGAAATTGGTAGATAGAGAAGATGGAGAAATGGAAGTTGATATGTACAAAGAAATGAAAAAGAGTGAAAGAAATTTAAAAGATTGTGGTGTTGGTAATTTACACTAAAATTAAAAGAAAAGAAAACCTAAAAGAAAAACTTACCTCATTTGGTTGATGACTTACCTGGAACCCTTGCATGTTTTACTTTGCTTCGGAGGCGATCAACGCATAACTCATAAGATCGAGCTCAGTCCCCATTCGCATTACATCATCAAGATGAATAAGACTGAAATGATACAGAATCTTGAGGAGGAGAACATCATCATGAAATATCAGTGATACTCACACAAACATGGCCATACTGATGCTTCTAGATTCACTTGGATGCTCATCATAACCAACAGAGAAAAAGTAGAAAGAATAAGAAGAAAACAAAAGTAAAGACGAACATAAAAAAAAGTTACCTTTTATTGCTTGCAGAAATGATGGAAGAAAGGAGGAGGGTACATCGGTATCTCACACTCAACATAAGCCTCTCTCTTACTTACATGAATCTCAGTCTAACCTATGCTTATAAAGAAATAAAAATTACATAAAAAGAAAATAAAAACTTACACTAAAAAGAATGAAAAACTAGCCTAAAATCTATCTCTGCTTGGTCGTTCTTTTTGCCTTTGAGATTACAGGTATTTATAGGAGAAATGTAAAGGGTAGAGGAGTATGAAGATAAGAGAAGCTAGCTATTTCTGAATTTGAATCTCCCCTTATCTCCAAACTTGATTTGATGTGGATATTCAGTTCTGATCTGGAGCTTATTGGCGTATTGATTACTAAATATAACTTATCAAATGATAGAATTAGAAATAGTGATCAACTTAAGAGTTGTAGCCTTTTAAGTCCTCTTTCTGGATCATCTTGAATCATCAGATTTGAGTTTTGGTAGCGAAAGTTATGATTCAAATACTAAAATATATCCAGCCAGAATCTGAGTCAAAATTGCTTAATCTCATCCGTTAATCTTCTCCCTATCCATTTATCCTTTGGATTTGAACTCTATATTTGACGTTATCTTTAGTTGATCTTTAGTTTTAACCGCTTGATTCACCAAAAACTGAATTTAACCAACTGGATTTGGGATCATTCTCCTCTAACCAAATAGATCTAGTTAAATATAAATTTAACTGATATTTATTTGATTTTATCCTTTTTCTCCCATGATTATCTTCTGCAAAATAAACATTTAAGATAAGAAATTTAGCAGATTTATTACATGATAAATGTGAATATGTAATAAAGAATAATGCAATAAATGTGTGCAATCAATATCCTAATGACAAAAATGGAGAGCTGCATAATAGTTGATGTTCTCTGTGACATAATTGATGGGAAGATGATTTTTTTTTTGTTAGAGACTTTGCGTGGGTGATGGAATGTTGTAATTGAGGCGACCTGAGAGTGCAATGCTCTACCAAAGTGCAAATCATCATTTATTCTGTTATACTTTTTGTAGAAAATGGAAGGCAGTGGTACCCTAATTCATCTAGGTGAAATAGGATTCAATTTTTGCTGACGCTCGATACAGTTTGCACAGTTTTTATAGAGATTGTCATTTTATTAGATGAGTTCCTACAAAATTATGAATTTCCAGTCCTAATTTATTTCATGATCTCCACATTTTGAGAATAGCCTTCCTGATAACAATTGTCTACCTTATGGAAATGATTATTTCGCAAAATGCTACTGAATGCTGTATTTCTTTCAGTGTTTCCCTCCTTCATCTTCCTATAGGTGTTGCACTAAGATTTCAACTACTGTTGCTTCTCAAGGGAGTAACCCTGTCAACAGGCCACGGTGACCTAAACTATTTAATTTTAGCTTAATTAGCCTGCGTAACTAATTTTAATTTTTTATCTATATTTCCCTAAACTGTCATTGATGAGCTACCACAAAACTGAGAATACATGGATAAAATCTATGGACTAATGCCATCCCGGCACAAATTTCTCTTTAGCTGTATAGCTCAGCTATTGGTGTCTACTGTCTGGTAACTCACTCCTGTATAGAGGGCAAATTGTTGGCAAATCAACACAGATAGCTTCACAAACTTCAGGTAACAACTAGTTCAGCAAATCCAAGAACCTAGTTATCAAGTACCTTCATCTTCCATGCATTATTTCTTACACATAGATCGAAGCAAGCATGCTGTCTGGAAACCACTTAAACCAGGAGATTAAGCTATTGTATTTTGGGCTAATGGTGTATATCAAGCTAGCTTAACATCTTACACTACCCTCACATTGGCCTTTGCGCCTTGTGGGCTCGGAAAGAAAGAATAAATGGAGAATAAATGGGGGTAAATAAATATGTTTTAATTGACAGTGATAAGGTTTTAACTCAGGGTCTCTTGGACCTAGTGCTTTGATACCATCTTCATGAAACCATGACCCAAAAGCTACTGGTTGGGGGGGGGGGGTGGTGGTCACAATGTGTATCAAGTTAATTAAACATTTAACTAGATACAATTTGGAGCAAATGTACTAGTTCTTCTAATATCAATATTTTCCAAGTGTGCATCAAATGAAATATTTTGGTTGAAGAGTCACTGTACTAATAAATGCTTGCTCAATGTGCAGGGCCCTATGGCAGCCATTGCAGGAAGTCTTTCCCTTATATGTCATTCAGGATCTGAGAAGAACCATGAAAGGATTATTCTTCATGCTCTCTCCTTTTTCTTTTACTTGATTTTCTTATTTAAAATGAGGAATACAAATAATTATCTGCTTTTAGTCGCAATAGCAATTTCTTTCACTGGATGTTCTCTGACCTGTTTGAGTTACACTTACACAGGTCTTGTCACAAAGGCTGTTTGGAAGGCTTGGAACAATGTTATTTCTATCGGGTGTTTCTCTGTACTTTCACAAGTTAGTAAATCCTCTCTTTATATTTCCCAACTATCTAAAGAAAGCATATATGTACACAAGTAGAATGATAAAATGAACGATCATTGGTTGGACATAATCTGGGCTAATTGATGAAACAGTAGGGGTCATTGTATGTGCACATTGCGGGAACTACACGGGTCTAACATGTCACATATACTTGAGAGCCACATGTATGCATTTATTTGCCCAACTTCTAGAACTACAGAATTTTCCAATTTGGGTCTACCAGTGATTTCTGGAAAGATAATGTTTTGAGTACAAGTGCCAGGAAAGCATTTCTTAAAAGACGAGGTTTTGGGAACACAGTCAGGAAGCAATCATATATACATTTACATGTCAAATAAGAAGTTATCAAATTTCTAAGCTTATCAATTTACTCTTTTCTTTAGTGTGACCAGATTACAAAATTTTTCAAGTTGCTGTGAACAAATGTTAAAGCATTGCGATGCTTACTTTAAATCCTTCCATGTTTTTTACTTCAGTCCACGTGGTAACATTGTCATTGTTTTTGGACATAAGAGTAATAGATGATCGAGAGGACCACTTTTCTTTTTCTTTCCTTTTTTTTTTCTTAACAAACATTTTCCCTTTAGAAACTTTGATCTTATAATTAAGACAAGAAGCACGGGCATGAACACGATGGCATAGACACAACAAATTGATATATTGAATTCTAAAACATTACATATGAAACAACAATGGTGAGACAAGAATTGTCATATTCAATAATACGTGTTATGACACGGTGACGTGACTCACCTCTAACTTTTTTGAACAAAGACTGGAGCCCAGTCTTGAACATGGGACTTCCCATTTCTCAACTAGCATCACGTAATCCACTTTTTACTACTTTGAATTGCGATCACTTAGTACATTCTGATTCCTCTGTGTGTTCTTGATGGAGATCACTAAAACTAGCAAGGATAAAGGAAGAACAATAGTGACTAATTGATTTAATGAGTACTTTTGATGCATTTATGTCACGCCCCAAGATTTGAAGTGGTTAATTCTCGGGTGACTTGGTATGGCCGATCATTAAAAATTCAAAACATATATTTCTTCTATGACCAAGATCATAAACAGAGCATTTCAAATAACTTCACTTGTACTCAATGATGATACAACAATAGTTACTCAATAGATAAACCTATACTGATGAATCAAAAAGTCTATAAAAATATAGAAATCCACATGTAGCAATCCCTCTAAAATCTTCTACTAACTTGTATAGTTTAGGATCTATCAACATTATCTTCAAATCAACCGTAATATCATCACTTACATATTTCCAAAATCCAACTTCATACTCAGTTCAACTTCACACCATAACATTCATAACACAGTACACACACATGCTATAAAAGTGCACGTGCATGCACGTGAACTCTTTTTTTAATTTGAGTAGTCCCTCATTTGATATGGAGATTTATTTTATATTTTATTTGAACTTGTAGAGAATATAAAACCCTAAAAGAAGATTGTATATTGAATAAAAGAGAGTTACAAGTATACATAGAAGACAAGGAAGGTATATAGGTAAATATGGGTAACTATCCAATAACCCATATACTAATGACTTAAGTTAACACTCCCCCTCAAGGTAGAGCATAGACATCCAACATGTCCAACTTGTTATAAAAATTAAAAAACACCTGAGGTGAGGCAGCTTTGGTAAATTAATCAGCTAACTGCTTCGAAGACGGTGTGACTGGAACATAACCATCTTCTTGGTCCAAGCATCCTGACAAAGTGAAAGTCGACTTCAATGTGTTTGGTCCTTTCATAAAACACTAGGTTCTTGGCAATATAGATGGCAGATTGATTATCACAATGCATAAGCATGGGTCCAGGCTATCTGAAGCCAAGCTCCATCAGTAATTTTTTTGACCACACCATCTCACATGCCGTATGAGCTATAACTCTATACTTTGCTTTCGCACTTGAGCGAGACACATCTTTTTTTTGCTCCTCTAAGTCACCAGATTTCCTTCAACAAAGGTGCAATAGCCAATAGTATACTTTCTATCCCCTCGATCACCAGCATACCCTAAATCAGAGTATTCAGAAATGTGTACATGTCTATATTTTCTATAAACCAATCCTTTTCCTAGACAACTCTTGATGTAAGTTAGAACCCTCATCGCAGCTAATCAATGGGTGTCTCTGAGCTGATGCATGAATCTACTCAGAACTCCTACAGTAAAAGTTATATTTGGCCTAGTCACCGTAATATAGATCAGTTTCCCAATCAATCTTCTATATCTTCTTGAATCATCAAGTGTATGACTGTCATCAAACAATAAATCCACATGGCTTCTATTGGTGTATTAGCAGGTTTGCATTCCAAAAAAACATGTTTCCTGAAGAAGGTCTAGAGCGTACTTTCACTGAAAAAGAAGTACACTGTATTTTTAATATGCAACTTCAATTTTTAGAAAGTATTTTGCACGTCCTCATGTCTTTGGTCATAAAATGACGTTTGAGATACATCTTAGTCTTCACTATCCCAGTTGAGTCACTCCCAGTCAGTAGAATGACATCAACATAAACAGTTAAAACTACAATGCCAGACTTTGTGTGCCGAACGAAGATAAAGTAATCTGAATGACATCGGCGTAAGCCAATACTAGAAATGATAAGACTAAACTTCTCAAATCATGCCCTTGGACTCTGCTTGAGTCCATATATAAACTTCTTTTAAAATATAGACTTTAGTCTCTCCCTGAGCAATATAACCTGGAGGTTACTCCATATACACTTCCTCCTGAAGATCCCATATTAGAAGGCGTTCTTGACATCCAGCTAGAACAATTGCCATGACAAGTTAACAACAATAGAGAACAAAATCCTGATAGAGTTCATCCTGACAACTAGTGAGAACGTATCAAAATAGGTGATGCCATATGTCTGAGTATAACTCTTGGTCACGAGGTTGAACTTATATCTATCCACAGAACTATCTGGGCGGTACTTTAGAGCAAATACCCAGCGACAACCGACAACCACCGTATCTGTTGGTGTGAAAATCAACTTCCAAATTCCTCTAAAAGTAAGAGCTTCCATCTTATTATCCATTACCTATTTCCAGCTAGGTACTAATAGAACCTCTGTATAAGACCTGGGTATAGACTCAGAAGATAAAGAGAGCAAACTATCGAAAAGTGGGGTTTAAGTGATCATAAAAAATGAAATTAGAAATATGATGATCAGTGCAAGAACGTTTACCTTTTCGAAGGGCGGTAGGAATATCAAAATTAAAAGGGAGAAGCTGATGGTGGAGAAGGAGAACCGTTAACTAGAGAGGGGTTAGCTGGAAATGGTTCAAAGGCAGGAATCTTTGAGTGATGAGTGTAGACATATTTGAAATCTCGAACTAGCTTGATGCAGATGGATCTGTAGTTTCTGCTGGCGGCACTGGCAAAGAAGCTGTATCAGTAGGTGTAGGTACTAGCACAGACAGTAAAGGATGAACAATTTCAGATATGGTGACATGAACCTGTGTAGAGAAATATGAAACAGACTCAAAGAATGTGACATCAGCAGACACTAAATACCTGATATCCCTTTTGTGTTCTAGAATACCCAATGAAGACACACTTTATAGATCTAGAAGATAATTTATCTAGCCCAGGAGACAAGTCCTGATCAAAACAAGTGCATGTAAAAGACACAAGGAGTTATGGAGAAAAAGGTTTGTTAGTAAAGAGACAAGAAAATGGAGATATTTTATTGAGAACAGAAAAAGACATCCTATTAATTAGATAACAAGAACTCAACATAACATCAGATCATAAATTTTTCAGAACACTCATATGGATCATTAAGGTTCTAACATCTAGAATATGTTTATGTTTTCCTTCAGCAACTCCATTTTATTGGTGATGGGGACATCTCTTCAGGATTGCGATTCTATACCAGGAGGCGTCGTCGTACTTTTCCAGTTTGGTTCATTAGAGCTGGGGAATTCAAGCTACATTTCTTTTCCCTTTTATTGTAATTTTTATTTGGTTGTTTCTTTTAGTCCTATATCGTTTGTCATGGGATATCTCTATCGATGTAGGTTTATTTAAGGCCAAGACTGGTATTGTTATTTTCAGTTTTGAAATGAATGAAAATTGCTTTTAAAGATTTGTAGCCTGTGTGCTTTGGGCGAGAAATCTTAGGGGAGAATCCCTCCCGGTTCCCCATCATATTGGTATCAGAGCTAAATCTTGCTCTTTTTCTCTTCTTCCACAAAATCCTAGCTTCCACAAAATCTTTTTTTCTCCACCAAAACTTTCACAAATTCTCAAAATCTTAGTTCTTGAAAATAAAAAAAATAAAAAAAATCTAGATCTGGAAAAAGAGAGAAATTTTTTTGGATTACTGTTCCGTGAACAGTAACCCTCGATTACTGTTCACGTAAACAGTAACCCCATATACTGTAAATCTCCCCCCAAAACCCAAAGTTTCCCCGTTCGGAGTCCGTTTTGAGCTCTGTTTGAAGTGTTGGGTTCGTAACAGATCCCCGGAGCTACTAGATAAATTTTCACAGCATTTAAGCAGCAAAGACGACCTGCACAATCCCTGTTTGGTGCTGTTATAAGTCCTGCAACAATCCAACAGTGTTTCAGGACCCGTTTCTAGTCCGATTTGGGTCCAGTTCGAGCCTTTGAGATTCTTGGGTAATTTTTTAGCTTATGCACTAAAATTTTTCTTATAGAATTTTATTTTGTGGTCAATATATTCATACTAATGGTGATCCAAAGGAAGTTGAATGGAAAATGTATGCGGCTGTCCCGACTTTTCGTGTTTTATGACCGTTACGGTTATGAAGACTGGGAGAGTAATCTTGAAACTTTCTTCAATTATTTTTCTCTGACATCTGAGCAAAAGTGTCTCTATGCCCGATGAAGTTGGTGGGAGAGCCATATTATTGGGTAGAGAGCAATCATAAGTTATGTCGATATTGGTTTCTCTTACAAGACTTTCTTCGCGCTCGTTATGTTCCACCCATTTATTCATCTGAGTCAGACTATAAAGAGCCCAATGTTGAGTAAGAGCCTGAGAGCCGGTCAATCACATATCTCTGCACTAAGATTTAAGTAGCCCTAGAAAAACTTGTAGCAAGCCAGGCTGCAAAGAGGGACACAGATCCAGAGCCTTCAGCCCTTGTCGAGCCTGACGTTCTCGAGGAGCCAGAGTCAGAAGTTGTTGCTGAGTTGGAGCACGAGCCAGAATAAGATAATGCAAGCTAAGTTAAAGCCAGAGCCAGTAGTTGTTGATGAGCCCGAACCAGAGCCAAAGATAGAAGAGCCTCTTGTAAAGAACTCAGTAGATTTATCAGCGGAGCTTGTCATAAAGCTAATGATATCCACACCAGTTATGAGGGTTCCAGTGTCTCAAAGATCACCTGACTTGTACAATCCTTTGCAGATCTTCCTACATGAAACAGAGTCACAGGAGGTCAGACTATTCATGGTGCGAAGTATAGTTGATTTAGTTCTCATCCTAGAGGATGCGCCTCTTTCTGTTACCTACGCATTGCTTGAGTTGTCATTCTTTATAGCAGATCAGTCACAGAAGCCAGTCCTACCCACACCGCCTTGGTTCAGCTTTGATGCACATCACTATGGCCCGATTGAGAGTTGAGATCTGCACTCGACAGGGTCGAGTTTTCCCCAACCCCAGGGGAATGATAGGTACATCTAGTAAGATTTGTTTGATTTAGTTATTGGCTTATCTTATCTTATTGTAGTTTGTTTTACTTGGTTATTATTGTTGCTTGGTTTTATCCCACATCAGTTGTGGTGGGAGTTATTTTTTTGTAGGCCTATATAAGGCTGAGATTATCATTGTTTTCTTCAGTTAATGATAGATAATGAAAATTATTATTTGAATATTTTGAGCAGCCTGTGTGCTTTGATGAGAAACCCTAGGGAGAGATTCCCAAACCCTATATTGGGAGAGAAACCCTAGGTTGGGATTTTCTAGAGTTTGTCCCCCATCAGTTGGGATGTATGAGAGCAAGAGGTCTGATGAATAATTTTATTTTTGGAACAAAAATTAGATACATCTTTTTTACATACTCCAGGGCATTGTCAGTACGAAGCATACGAATAGAAGTAGAAAACTGATTTTTTTATTTCATTAAAGAAAGATTCAATTACACTGGACACTTCTAACCTCTCTTTTAGGAGATAGAACCAAGTCATGTGAGAGAAGTCATCAACAAAGAGTAGAAAGTATCTAAAATCCTTAATAGAGGGCATCGGACTAAGACCCCAAACATCAGAATAGACCAACTCAAAAGCAGAACAACTCAAAAGCGAACGCCTTCTTACATGGAGATCTTCAGGAGGAAGTGTATATGGAGCAACCTCCAGGTTATGATGCTCAGGGAGAGACTAAAGTTTGTTGCCTAAAAAAGACTATATATGGACTCAAGCAGATAGAAACTTTAACACTGCAGCGACACTGAGAGGGTATCGTTAGGATCTCGCAGTGTTAAAGTTTCTATCTGGCTTGAGTCCATATATAACTTTCTTTAAACGACAGAATAGTGGTAGTGTCATGTTCATGCTTACTGCTAAGAATATGTGAGATACACTAAAGGTGATATATGACAATGAGAAGAATCTCTCGAGAGTGTTTGAGATTTATGAGCGCCTGTTTGAGTTCAAACAGAAAGACAGATCTGTGTCTGAGTTCTATGGAGAACTCAAAGGTCTTGTTGATGAAAGTAAGGAAAGAAGATGGTGGAGTTTTAGGTTTAGAGTTTCTTATACTCTTGATACCATTTAGAGAAATAGAAAATCCTAAAAAAAGATTGTATATAGAATAAAAGAGAGTTTATATATATATGTATATATATATAGAAGACAAGGATGATATATGGGTAAATATGGATAATTACCCAATAACCCAAATACTAATGACTTAACTTAACAAAACTATTTATTTAGAAAAAAATATAGTCATCTATTCAATATAAGATATTATTATCACAAATAAATAGAGAATAAATAATTAACTATGATGAAAATAATATTCAATAAAAAATAAAGAAAAAAAGAGAAAAGAAATTAAAGGAAGAAAAAAATCTTAAAAAGGAAAAGAAAGAGTTTAAAAAATAGAACAAAATTAGTATAAAAATAAAAAATGAAAGAGAAAAAACTAAAAATAGAAAAAAAAACTAAAAGTAAAGATGTGAAAGAGTAAGAAATGATAGCATAAAATTCTAAAAAAATAAAAGAATGAAAAAGTAGAATAGTGTCCAAAAAAATAAAGTAAGAAAATTTTAAAAAGAAAATAAAAAATGGAGTAAAAAGAAAACAAATGAAAAAATAAAGAGACAATTGAAAGGACAAAATGTAAAAAATTCGGACAAAAAATCAAAGAAAGAATTTTAAAAGTATCTACAGTAGTATTGAAAAAAATCAAGAAATATATAGAAAAATAAAAAAGAAAATTAACAAAAAAGAATAAACAAAAAGCTAGAGGGAACAAAAGACGAATCAAAGAAAAAAAATGAAAGAAACTTCAAAAGAAAAAACATTTAAAAAAGAAATTAAATATGATGGAAACAACATTAAATCAAAAATAAAGAGAAAAAGAGAAAAAAATTATAAAAGAAAAGAAAGAGTTTAAAAAATAGAACAAAATCAGAATAAAAAGTCAAATAAAATAAAAATATGAAAGAGAATCAAAACTAGAAAAGAAAAAAAATCTAGAAAGTAAAGAAGTCAGCAAAAAAGAATAATAAAATAATAAATCTAGATAAAAATAAAAGAAGAGAAAAAGTAGAATTATATCTATAAATAGAGTGGTAAAATAAAAAAGAAAAGGAGATAAAAAAACTCTGAAATAAAAAAATGAATGAAAAAAGAAATAGATAATTTAAAAGAAAAAATGTAAAAGATATGGACAAAAAGTAAAATAAATAATTTTAAAAGTATGTAGTGTAAATCTGGAAAAAAGTCAAAAAAATTATGAGAATAATACAAAATAAGAAGTAATAAAAACAGAAAAATAAAGCTAGAAAGAAACAATGTATTGCTCGAAGAATAAATAAAATAAACTTCAAAAGGGAAAGTATCTAAAAAAATGAAACTATATATGACGAAAAGAATATTCAATAAAAGATAAAGGAAAAAAGGAAAGAAGACAATGAATAAAAAAAATTTAGAAAACAAAAGAAAGAGGTTATAAACTAGAAGAAAATCAGAATAAAAACATAAAATAATAAAATAAAATATGAAAGAGAATTAAAACTAAAGATAAAAAATCTAGAAAGTAAAGAAGTGAAAGAAAAAGAAATAATAAAATAAAAAATCTAGAAAAAATAAAAAAATAAAAAAGAAGAATTACATCCGAAAGATAGAGTGAGAAAATTTTTAAAAAGAAAAGGAAATAAAAAACTCCAAAATGAAAAAAAGAAATCGTGTTTTAAAAAAAATGTAAAAGATATGAACAAAAGGTCAAATAAATAATTTTAAAAGTATGTAGAGTAGAACTAGAAAGAAGTTTCTGAACATATGCAGAAAATTTAAAAAAAAAAGTAACAAAAAAGAAAAAACATAAAGCTTGAAGAACAAAGTATTGCTGCAAGAATAAATGAAAGGAACTTTAAAAGGAAAGTATCTAAAAAATAAATGAAACTATATATGAAGAAAAAATATTCAATAAAAAATAAAGAAAAAAAAGAAAAAAAGACAAAGATGAAAAAGCTTTTAAAAAATGAAAGAATTTTAAAAAATAGAGGAAAATCAGAGTAAAAACATAAAAAAAAAGAAATATTAAAGAGAATAAAGTAAAAAAGTGAAATAATAAGAATAGTACAATAAGAGAAAAATTAGAATAATATCCAAAAAGATAAACTAAGAAAATTTATAAGAAAAAGACTCTGGAATAAATAGAAAACAAATGAAATAAAGAAATGTAAAAAAGAAGAAACAATTTTAAAACTCTGTATTAGTATTGGAAAAAAGGTCATGAAGAATATGGAGAAAAATATAAAAAAGTAATAATAAAAGAAATAACAAAAAGTTATAAGGAAACAGAAGACTGATCAAAGAATAGTGAAAACCATTTAAAGGAAAAATATTTAAAAAAAGAAAATAAATATGTTGGAAACAACATCTAAACAAAATACAAAGAAAAGAAAAATAATCTTAAACAAGATAAAGAAAGAGCTTAATAATCAGTATAAAAATAAAAATAAAATAAAATTTGAGGGAGATTTTTTTAAAAAAAAAAAAATAAAAAGTGAAAGAATAAGGAATAATAAAGTGAGCAATCTAAAAAAATAAAAGAATGAGAAAAAGTCGAATAATATCTAAAAAAATAGAGTAAGAAAGTTCTAAAAAGAAAGGAAGTAAAAACTTTGAAATTAAAAAAAAATTTGAAAAAATAGAGAATTGAAATGAAGAAATGTAAAAAAAAAGGACAAAAAGTCAAGTAAATATTTTTAAAAGTTTGTAGAATAGAAATAAAAAAAGTCATGAAAATTATGTAGAACAATAAAAAATTAGAAGTGATGAAGAAAACCTAAAGCTAGAAGAAAACAAAGTATTGTTCATTGAATAAATGAAAGAAACTTCATAAGGTAAAGTATCTCCAAAAAAGAAAACTATATATGAAGAAAATAATACAATCAAAGATAAAGAAAAAAGAGAAAAGAAGACAAAATTTAAAAAGGAAAAGAAAGTGTTTAAAAATCAAAGGAAATCAGAATAAAATGTAAATTAATACAATAAAAATTTAAAGAGAATTAAAAATTTAAAAAGAAAGAAAGTATCTAAAAAATAAAGAAGTAAATTAATAAGGAATAATAAAATAAAAGAAATAGAAGTTAGAATAATACTAAAAAATAAAGTAAGAAAAATAAAAAAAAAGAAACAAAATAAAAAACTCAGGAATAAAAAGTAAAAAAGTAAAAAAGATACTATTGAAAAAAAGAAACATAAAATATTATCTTAAAAAGCGAAAGGCCAGGAAAATAAAGTAAAAAGAATAGGTAAAAGAAAGAAATAAGATATGAGAAAAGTAAAAATATAAAAATATTAAAAGTTGAAGAAACTCATGAAACAAGGGAAAAAGAAATGAAAGAATTTTGTAAAAAGGAAAGGAGAAAAAAGAAAGAATCAAAGAAGAAAACTCTACATTTTATAAAATAGAGAAGAGTCAAAAGTAAAGAACAGAAAATAAAATTAACTATGAAAATAAATAAAAAAGAGAAAGAATAAAAATCTTGAAAGAAAAGAAATGAAACAATATGGAAAAAGATATAACATCTTGAAAAATAAAAGAAAGAATAAAAATGATGCATTTTGAACCCTACAACTCGGAATTGATGCCCCATGTTTCATCATGATGTCATACACATCTGTATAGTTAACCACACTTATTTCCAGCCTGAATTAAATCCTATTTTTAAAAAGTTCAAATAAATCCTTAAAAACAGTAATACAAGTAAAATGTTCAATTGGGATGCAGCAAATTCAGGCCTTTCCACCAACAATCAAGCAGCGGCCGATCCGATTGTTAGGATGCTTCTTAATTAGAAAAAAACTAAAATTAATCAAAAAAGAAAGAAATTTGCTGATGATAATGAGAAAACAGTAAAAGAAAAAACACTTTAGACTGTCAAAGAACTCAATCATGTAAAAAAAAAATTAGAGATACCTTTAAATTTTATAGTAAAATCAGCTGAGGAATTGCGAGAAATAGGATAAGTTTTAGGGTTTCTATGTTTTTTGAGATGTGATAAGTTTAAATACCATTAGTTTTTTGTGGGTTTTTGAGATTGGGAGAGTTTGAATATGAATAAAATTTGCAAGAGAGGTAGAGAGAGGAGATATCTTTGTGAGAAAGATCGATAGTGAAGAGAGTGAGCAAGAGAGATAGAGATCGCAGAGATCGCTGAAAGGGAGTGGCCGAGAGATAGCGAGAGGATGAGAGATCAAGCGGAGAGAAGGGCCAGGTTCCACATCGCGAGAGAAAGAGATCCGGAATTTTTTTCATGTGATCAATTGTGGAGAGAAGAGAGAGGGAGAGGGAGAGAGGATAGTCTTAATATTATTAGGTTTTTTGTTTTCCTTTTCCCCCTTTTTTATGGATGACAGAGAGAATTTATAAAAATAAATTTTAATAAATTTTAAAATTTTAAAAAATAAATGATAAAAAAAATTAGGTTGTAAAACAAGAGGGGGGGGTAGAAATTGTGCACGTGTTTTATATTATTTGTTTTTAAGAGTAGTGTGTGTGTGTGTGTGTGTGTGTGTTGTATATGTGTGTGTGTACACACTCGCACATACATATACGTATTTCAAAACGAACAAGTAATACACATTTAGTCCTTATGGTGACACAACGCCTAATGTATAGCGGACACAAAATGTTAACTCATATAGTTTAGGATCTATCAATAATATCTCCAAAACAATTATAATATCATCACTTACATATTTTCAAAATCCAACTATATATTCAGTTCAACTTTACACCATATCATTCACAACCCAGTCTACATACACACACATATTTCAAAAATGAACAAGTAATACACATTTAGTCCTTATGGCGACACATAGTGCCTATATATATATCCCGTGGTTTAACATCTCGGTATTGGCATCTCCCTGATTTTTAGTATCAATGTTGTAAATATTAGGCATTAATATTGACAATATCGACCCTGATATCGACTGATATTATAAAGTTAATACCTCGTCGGGTACATCAAAATCTGATACGATATTGTCAATATGTATCAAAATCAGCCGATATTTGAAATCATAATATATACAGTATATGTAGCAAGTCTGTCTCCCGAAAAGTGGCCCTCCAGATGCACATTCTTCACATGCCAACCTATTCTAAAACACATAAACAGTGATCGGAACAAGTCACCACTCAGTAAGATCCCACTCCTTCCACAAAGTCTAAGTAAAACACACATAATTATCATCAAGTTGTAAGAACTCTGTCGAATGAAGAACATATAGAATATGCACATTGATGTGCAAGGGAAATCACTAAAATGACAATAACAAGATTGGCCATAAGCATGTGAATATTTGGAATGTCCATACGTAACAAAAATAGTTTCCATGTAAAAATGTTAATTTCAAGTTCAGTTACACGACCAATAACTAAAATAAACCAGTTGAAGGCAAATATCAAATAACATAATGAATCAGTTATTATACGGTATCAATATTTACAACTATTCTCTCAATTCAAGCATGGTATTAATCGTAGTTGTAAAAGAGTTTGTAAGAAGTTGTAAGGGCATAATTATAAAGAAAGTGTTGGAAATTTATAGTAGTTTTTGTCATCTAATACATAGAATTTTTTTACATTCATTTAAATTTCAACAATTCATTTGATCTGGATGAATTAAAATGAAATTTTTTTACACTAATTAACTATTTTTTTTCCCTTGCAAGCTACTCTCCTGCTAATAACATATAGGCTAGAAAAAGAGATTGTGTGTGATTGGTCCTTCAGGTATATCATGTATTGATGGTGATTGTTATGAAAGTTTTGATGTACAAGACTTGTGCATGAACTTATTCTTTATCTTTTCCTCTTATACATGGTGAATACATATATATATATGATTTCATTTAAGCTAACTTTCTCCTTATCAATTTTAGGTGACATTTTCAAGGATTTCACTTCTTGTCCAGAGGAATTTGACTGTGTGGCTCATCATTTTGGCTTTCATATTATCTCTTTTACATGAGGTACGTAAATGAGATGTTGATCCTCTTCCATTTCTATATTGACACAATTTATTAGAAGGATATGCTGGTTTACAAGAAGTTGCCTGCAAAAACATGAAATGTCGTAATTGAGGTGAGATTCATGGTATAACATATAAATTCAAATTCAAATCTATCATTCCGTTTAATGAATTCATATACAAATATCATATGCATCAAAACTATATTGATGTTCGCTTACATTTGTGAAACAACATGTTTTGATGCTTCCACATTTGAATCTCATCTTGTGGCTACTGAACAACTACATTATGTTTCATACTCTAAATATCATTGAGGGTACACATCTTTAATGGAATGGTAGAAGGATATGTAGATTTAACCTTAGTTGGAAGCACATCTGACTTATTATTGGAAATTGAGGAGGGTAAAGAGGATGACAATTCTTCTATTATCTGTTTTAGAGAAATGAGTACTTTAGAGAGCAATTCTTTCTTTGATCTCAGTGGAGGAAGATATAGGCATTGTGGGAGTCTAGAATTGTTAGTGGATCATTTTTTAAGTTTAGAGAGGAAGTTTAAGAACACCTCTTTTTAAAGATAACTGAAAGCTTAGTAGACACCAGTCAACCAATCATGAATTCCACAAGTCATTTTCACTCCGAAATTTATGAGGTATAGAGTCTCTAGAAGGCAAAACTACTCAACCAAATTGTAGGCCTTCCTGAAACCCAATTTGAGGAGATAACCATTTAACGCCCCTCTCTTGGAGGATTGAATTTGGATGACTTCTTGGGCAGCTAGCTACCGTGTCTGAGACCTCTCTTACTGAGTATTTGTTGATCTTATTATTAAAGATAACTGCAGCATAAAGGAGACCAACCAATCGTGAATTCAACTAATCCATTTCTATTTAAAACCTACAAGGTGTAAAGTTTCTAAAAGGGAAGACTAGTCAGATCATGTTGCAAGCGTTCCTGAAATCTAATTTGAGGATATACCCATATAACTTTCGTCTCTTGGAGTATTGGATGATTTCTTCAGTAGCTACCATGTTGTCTAAGATGAAATGAACAACAATGAATCCAGTATGATGGTCTTCAACTAGATCACCTAGGACCCCATTCAATCTATTAGACAATATCTTTAATGATTTTTAAGAGAGCAGTTGACATGCTAATCGGGAATCTCCAATAGTTCTGGTCTCAGTTTCTTAGGAACAAGAACCACTTGGGCCTAATTAATTTTGAAGATTACCCTGATAAAACTATCAAGCAATAACCTAAGGTTGTCAATGGTTTTCCAAATTTTCTGATAAAATAGTAAAAAAGCCATCTAGACACAGAGCCTTGTCTGTCGGAATAATTTCTTTTCAGAAAAAGTCTCATCTATATTAGTAAGAGCAGTGTTTTAAATATCGGATATCGGCGATATACCGGTCGGCAAAATTATGTACCGGATACCGGATACCAGGTGATATATCGCGATATGGTACTAAATACCGGTTGATATATAAATAGTAAATACATATAAGACATTATTAAAAAATAAGTTATTATCCAAACATCATATAAAAATATCATTGAAATACCATAACAAACATAGAATAAAATAAAACAATCTCTCAAGCAAAAAATAATAATTATTATCCAAATAAGTAACTATAAGGGCCGATATATCGGATATTTCATCTCGGATATCGGCCGATATATCGGCCACGTGGCGATATATCGGCCATATCGGTCCAAAACGATATCCGGTAAATTTTTACACTTATCGTATCGTTTTGGATAAAATACCGATATCTCGGCCGATATACCGGTATATCGGCCGATATTTAAAACAATGAGTAAGAGACCAGAGTGCTCTTTTTGTCAAATTCAGACATATTTTTGGTCATAGCTCAATCACTAAGTTCTGATCTCATCTATATTTCGATGAACTCTTGGGTAGAACAAAAAAGGTTCTGGTAAAAGCTATACACATGATGCCTATATAGTCTTTGGAAAGGCGAGTGTTACAACAACAAGATTATAAATGACATTATTTCTTTTCCGCATGATATAGCCAATTTGTGAAAGAAGGCTGAGTAGAGACCCCATGTTGGGCTCTCTTTGAGCCCACATAATCTCCTCCTTTTAGACAGTGGTAATACCTTTTGTAAATTTCCTGAGTGGTTCTATCTCATGATCCTTGAGTGTTCGTGCCTTCTCCCCACTTTCTCCAGGGAGCCAATTTCTCCGAAAGTTCTTTCTTTGGGCAATTGCACATTACCAAATCTAGACCTCTCCCACCTTTCAAGTTTCTTGAACAATTTACATAACTAAGTGATGAAATCATCTACATGGTCCAGCTTGCTAGAAGCCACCATCACAACTATCCTTTACAAGATCACGTTGTCATAAGTAATCCAACTGTAGTTACATTGTCATAAATAATCCCCTTTGATAGCCTTTCCTCATCTGTGTTTGATCATGTAATATACATACATGCCAGTTTACTTGTAACTTCTCGAAACGTCTTATTTACTTTATGCATGTACACATTTTTTTAGTTCATACTGATTTCTTCAGTTTTAAAAATAAGGAAAAATGAAATACATGATTGTGGTGGGAGTTTTTCTGATATGATTGATTGAACGATCAATCTCGGGATCTGGATTATCTAAAGCTGATAAATATTTCAACACAGGAAGCAAGTAAAGACAAAAGATTTTTACGTGAAAACCCAAGTTGAAAAAAAAAATCACGGAGAAGAGAGAGAGAATTCACTATTGTCAATAACTTACAGTAAATTTTACAGAGCTCGACTATAATTACAATCTCCTAAATCACATCCCCTCTCTTGTTCGAGGAAAAAATCTATTTGTACTGAATTGTTGGCCTAAGGGCAGATGGAACGATAGCGATATTAGTGTAACTTACGTGATATTTACGTGCGAAATTGTTATAACTACTGCGATTGTGGGCGCTTGATTGTTGGATCGCCTGCCGAAGATCCTCCCAAGTCTATAACTGCGTAGGACGTTATGATCGTGGGGAAAGTCAGGTTGCGTAACTGAAGATGAGAATGGAGGACGGTTGTTGTAGCAGTCTTGCTCTGAGCGGAAGTCTCTGAAAAAGAGTGGACATCGGGATAGCTGGGAGCATGGGAGTTCTCGGGGCGGAGGTGTCCTCGGAAGGAGTTGCGACCTAGGGAATAACTGAGTATTCTCGGAAGGAGAAGCGGCTTTGAGAAGGTGCTCGGACTTTCTTCTTGGGCCGGCAATGGGTCTGCTGGTACGTCGAGTTTGTCACTTGTTCGGGATGCTCCTAATGAGATAGAATACGTGTCATGATCCTGAAGAAGATCAAAATCTGACCACTATAATGATGAAGCTTCTTTGGCTTGAAGGCTCATCTTATTTACGCACTTGTTTTTTTATGTATATATGCTTGTTTTTATACACATCTTATTTACATACATGCTTGTTTTTATATTCCTTCCTTTTACATAAACAGTTAAATACTCCTGTGGTTCTAGTTTTTTAGTACAAGACATTGGAGTTGAAATGTTTTCTTATAAAGATAAGGAGTGATTTCTGACCTTATATTGCACACGAATGACCAGTCTTTGGAAATTCAGAACATTTAGTCAATAAGAGTTGCTAGGAGAGATGCTTTCAAGTGGAGATCTGAGTATGTAATCAAGTGGTGGGTTGTAGCAAGGAGAGTCCATCTGTTCACCTCATTCACCACTTAATAAAATAACAAAATTTCATATTATCAATGCAGGACCTGCGCAACTTTAATTAGCTTGGCTTGCTATTAAGAAATAACCATTTCCCCATTTTAACTGGGACACTACAGTCTTCAACACTTCAATCCAATCTTTTAGGCTTTAGAAATCATTCTGCCTGCGCTTATTATGTAACAATGAGTCACTACACTAGAATGCATAACACTAAGATTAGTCTTCTTCTGTAGCTGAGCAGAGAGAGATTCTTCAGATGCATGCAATGTGCAGTAGAAGGGGCTCCCCTTGTTATCTCTATCCTGCTTCTCCCTTGCCAAGCATTCTTCCAGACTGTAAGCCTTCGAGAAACTTTGTCCTCTACCGGTGATTTCTTCTCCTTTTTTACTTACAGCAGGAATTCAGGTCTATGGACCTGGTGTCTGCATGTGGCCTTAGCTCAAAACTATTTGTTCGAAAGCAGATTGAGAGTTGAGCTACAATCCTCTTGAGAAGAGGAAGCCGACATAAATTCTTTTAATGCAAAACTACATGAGAGCCATTTAGCTGCAAGTGTTTAAACTGTTGACACAGACTAATTTGTTGTTTCATGGCAGCTCGGTGATCTCAAGGACCCTGGAGTGTTGGGACTTTACTTATCTTCAACATACTTTTGGGGGAAGAAGTTGATCAAACTTTTGGCTCCTTAAGTTGCAGGTCAGGTTCCGAGTTTATAAATGAAAGTTGGGATGAAAATATGAATGCTGAATATAACTTCCATATGAAGTTTGAAAGAAGTGTGGACAATGTGGACATTCCTCTTTATACATAAGAGTTCAACTTCCCCCAGCTGCTCATTTAATCTCATTACAAGTTGTAATTGAATATACAAAGAACTGTACAAAATTATTATAATCTGCAAAGTTTCATTGAGGCTTATGGACTTCTTCTTTGTATTTGTATCAGTGACCTTTATAAACAGAAGAAGAGTAATGTTCCAAAAAAAAAAAAAAGTAAACACAAGGAAGAGTCCAGTCTCCCAGTTTGCAATTTTGTATGTTTTATGTAGTCTTTATTGAATCATTCTTTGTACTGATCCATTCTTTCAAAAGGGATCTGTTAATACAAAGTATTTCATCTGATTTATCTGTTATATGATGCAGCCTTTTTTTGGTTCTTAACTGCGGCAAAATAGAAAATTTTCCTTGCTGAAATATATGATTAGTTTCTTCTTTTTTTTTTAACCCCTTTGAGGAATCTTTACCTTTGAAATCAGAACTGAAACATAAACTTTATATAGGTGAATTGTGTGGTGAGCAAGAAAAGTAGTCAATTGGAGCAAGTAGAGTTTTAAGACATTTCAAAATTTCCTTGCTCCAATTGACAACTTTGGGCCAAATTACTTTCTAGAAGTCTAAAATCAGATGGTCATGCAGGAAAATTCTTTTATTGTTTCTTATTCTTTCCCAGTGAAGTTTTCTTATTCTTTTATTTATTCAAGCCAAAATATTTTATTTCACTTTCAAGGGTGTCATCCTTAATGGCCAATTTAATTGGCCATTTTAATTGTTTTGGTGTGAGGTCTCGTCTTGTTAATACTTGTAGCATGGCATGAGATTAAGTATAAATATTTCCGTGTTTTGCCAAGTGGGGCCCATCCAAAGGCTTCGAGAAGGTTGGGCCGTTGCCTTGTCGGGAACTGTTTTAATCTAACTGCTGAAAATTTCCAGTCAAAAATCCTACCAATTTTGACGTGTCTCTCTCTTTTTCCGTTAGAAAATCGCTGCTCAACGAGTTTCAATGTGGCGATGACTAAAGAGCAAAATCGGAGCCTATTCAGTGATAACATTAGTCGAAATTAAATATAACTAAATAACTATCTACGAATTGTTGTTGAATGCCTTAACTTCTTACATAATAATTATTAATTTACAAACAAATCCAATCACATCCACCCCATTTCCGCAAGAATAATAATTCATGCCTTTTATCATCAATAAAAATAATTTTTTTTTCATATCCACATCCGATTTTTTTTAATTCATATTTAGTTCCGAAATTTTCACATTTCCATATCGACTCCTCAAATCTTATAAGTTTAGAGGGAATCTTTTGTTAGTTACTGTCTATTTTCTAACGGTAACCTGATGAGAATATATTCTTGCCCTCAACTTATTTAGAAAATATATTAACTCTCTCTTTCTTTCACTTTCTCTGCCCCCTCGCATCGTCGCCATCGCCCCTCACCTAGGTCGCCGCCGTCGCCGCCGCCGCCGCCCCCAACCATGCTCACTTCCTCGCGCTCACTCGGCCAGAGTTAGAGTTGGGTTGGAGAGAGAGAGTGTTTGTTGAGAGGGAAATAAATGAAATAGATGAGAGTATAATGATAAGTTCAAATATTATTTTAAGATGTCTGAATTTTAAAAGAGAATATTTCAAAAATATTCTGATTTATAAATAGTAAAACTAACAGATGTGATTTTTTCTCCAAATTTATAAGATTTAAGGGATCAATATGAAAATATGAAAATTTCAGAAATTGAATATGAAATTAAAAAAGATTTCATAAACAGAAATGCCTATAGGATGACAAAACTGATATTTGTGAAGGGGAGGAAGCCAGAGCTTCCGTTGAACGAGGGAGGATTGGTTATCGTTCGGTTCATGTGTGTGAGACACACATGTTATAAGAAGGACAATCACGTTTTGACGCATGAATAAAATGTCTGAATCAGTTCACATGACAACACGGAAGCAGCTCTCTTCATGACGTGTGTCTCACAGTCCGGGTTAGCTGGTGTCAAAACTTTAAAAGAACCATTCCAGCAGTTGCTTTCAGCGGATTTCTCTACTCTCTCTCTCTCTCTCTCCTCTTCTTCACCTTCTCTCTTTCCCTCCCATTTCGTTCCTTCTTCTATTTATCCTCACAGTAACTTCTCTCTCCCTCTCGCTCACCCCCCTCTCCCTCTCTTCTCTGGCACCGAACTTGCCATGGATTTTCCAAGGTGTTTTTCTCTCTCACATCAACTTTGATTAATTTTTGTGTACTCAGGGTTTGTTGCCTGTTGAGGTTCTTGGGGTTCTGCACAATGCTTTTGATTCGAGACCTTCTTGCTTTTATTCACATTATTTCAATGGATGCGAGTGTTTGCATTGAAGAAAGTTGTCTTTTTCCCCCTCGTTGTATAGGATGAACACTGTACTGCGAGGTTTTGGTTTTATTTGTAAAATTCGTAATTTGCCACTGCCTTTTAGGAAAATTTGTGATCTTTGATGAGATGCTGGTAATGAGAAACCTTCTTGGTGTTGTTATCATCACGTGGTGCACTTTAGGTTTGAGATTTGCGTTTAGGAATTGGGATGGGTATTGTAGGAAATACTGTTAAATCTTAGGTTTTATTGGCAAAGGTTGTATCGTTATTCATGGACTACAATAAATTTGGATTTCCCCCCTTTTTTTCTCAATGATTTGCTCACTCAGTTGGTTCTCTAGGTTTCAGAATATTTTATTTTATGTTTTGGCTAGAAATTATCATTCTCTGAGATTCTTTTGGTTTCAAATTGCCAACATGTAAATTTATGTAATTTGGTTGTTTGCGACTGTTAGTGGACATGGATGAGTGCATCAGGCTAAAAGATAGGATGATAAGAGCCTGGTGCATCTGTAGGAAGCTAGAGGTTGCTCAGGTTGCTCTCATTCGATATAAATTAAGAGAAAACAAGTGCACCAGTTAGGGGAAGTTATAGGATCATACTTAGTGGAGCAATGGGGACTAGAGGTAAACCTAAACGGACACAGAGGGTGGCAATTGAAAAGGATAATAGTTGTTAACTTAACTAAGGAGACGGCCCTTAAGCTGAGCGGAATGGAAAAGAAATAAAAAGCGGATTCATGTAACAAAAGATTGGGGCCGTAGAAGCCCCTCTCCATTTCTATATTAGAAAAAGAGAGTACATACTTACTGAATTGGTAAGAACAAGAGGTATAAGAGAAAAAAGGAGTTGCTTATGAATTAAACAAAAGAGGCCCATGAAATGAGCGCCCAAGGTTGACATGATAGGTAACTTTCCTTAAGAGACCATCAACAGAAGTGCATTTGCCAGTAAACAAAAAAAGAGTTGCCTATGAATTAAAAAAAAAGGCCTTTGTTGTTGTTGCTGTCGTTGTTGTTTCTGCAGTTCCGTGATCTCTCTTTTGGATAAGTCTTATAATGCTACTTGTATGGAATTTTGAGAGGATTTAGTGGATTCCAAGGTTTTGGGTTGTATTTGGTGACAACTCTTAGTTCCTGTATGGAACTTAGTTAATTTGGGATCTTTCTATTTTCTTTACATACATTAGGCACTGTGATCATTTGAGATTTAATGGTTTTTTATTGGCTTTATGTGGATATTAGCACTTATCTAAGAATTTTTTGGTTATGGTGAAAAAATCGAGCTTAGTTAATTTGCTGGGTTTAAAACTTAACTTACACACCCATGATACAGAACCTAAAATCGAGTTAATTTTGGAGCTTCTTTGGACTGTTATTGGAATTATTAGCCTTTTTCTTCAGGACCTCCTTTGGCATGAAATAATTAAACAGTTATTTTTATGGTTTTGATTTGTTGGACTTGGACAGTTAATTATCTGTTGGGCCTTCTATGCGTTGTCTAGATTTATTTGTGTCTGAAGAATCATAGAGTTCATTTTCATTATATGTGGGAAAGCTGTGGTTAAATTAAGTAATTTTCTTCATCTTTTAGTTTTAGGTTCAGTTTGGAGGAAACTCTGTTGATAACGTTGAAAAAGTTTTTCTTTAACATACATTTGTATTTCTGGCACTTTAATTATTTATTTCTTTGTCGGAAACTATGGCACTTTTGGTAAGGCATGATTCCAAATCAGTCTGTACATTGATTCTGATCTTTCTTCATCTTACTAATGAGATACCCACACAGAGTATCTAACCACATGTTCTAAGTTGAGTTACACAAAATATGTTGTCATTTATAAACTTGGAGCTGATTACTAATGTTATTGCCTTCTTATTGGCTTTCTCTAGGTTCATGTAATCATGGTGTTCTTTTGCTTATTTCAGGAGCAACTCATCTAATATTTCAAAAATTCTTTGAATTCAATAATATATAGGTAAAGAGGGGCTCGTGCTAAATAAGATGCGCTGCCTCACCATATTGAGGTGTAAGAAGAAGAGATTTGAGTAAGTTATCTATAGAAATTCTACCAACATAAAGGAGTATACAGAAACCACATTTACTGAACCGGGAAACCGGGACCTATGCAATCTGTCCCTCTAAGTTTCAGAATCAGTGGCCAACCGATGAGAGTAACGAATGATAGAGACAGTGTGTTATATGCTCCTGCTCTAGACATGGCAGAAGGAGATGTTCTTTCGTCAATGGAATTTGATGAAGTGGTCAAAGATCAACGTTTCTCAAAACCTCTACCCCTTCCGCTCCCCTCACCACAGGTTAGTGGTGTTTTGAGGAGTAATGGAAACCTCAAGTTAAGCAATGGAAGTAGCCTGGTGCTAAATTCTGGCCTTCTGCCTCTGCCACCACTGGGAACTGCAGGGGGCCTCCGGAACTTCTCTTTCGAAGAGATTTCAGCTGCCTGTCAACATTTTCCAGTCAATCAACTTGTGTCAGAAGGTATCTTTTCCACAGTTTACAGGGCATCCTTTGGAGATGTTTTCACGGGTTCCAAGAAGCTTGAAGCCACGGTTGCATGCCTCCATCATACTGATCAGGTAAGATATGCCATTATCTTTACCCGTCGACGTGCTTATGACATCTATTTTTGTTATTCACTGTTATCTTTTCAGTTATCCATGAATTTCAATGCCACATTTTGATTTGAAAGCTCTGCAAAATAACTATTCCATAAGTAGGCATGTATGGACACTTTTGATAAAGGACGAATTATATGTAAGTAGCCATAAACTGAGAGAGTCATTTTTGTATTTATAGAAAAAATTCGAGGAGTTATTATATGCTAAGGACTTTGTTTCAGTAAACTATAATACTAGAGACTCATTACTGGTATCTTACAGAGCTCAAGGGAGTTTGTGAATGAGGTGAATGCTGTTGCATCTGTACAACATCCCCAACTGTGTAAAGTCCTTGGTTTCCATGCAAAAGAGGGCTCCGATCAACGAATGCTAGTCTATGAGAGTCTCTTTCATGGAAGCTTAGACGAACTAATTTCTGCAACATCTGACCTGCATTTGATTGACTGGCATGCACGGATAAAAGTGGCTCTTTGTGCTGCAAAAGGTCTTGTTTTCTTGCATGAAGAAGGGCCTTTCCAGGTGCCAAACCTCATCCTTACTGTTTCTTATTTCTTAATTAAAAAATTGATTTTGGTGTAAAATAAAGGTTTTAGCTATGGTTTTTCGTAGTTATTCTATGTGGAAGTTACTTCAGGTTATCAAATCTCTACATGCTTTTTGGATCCTATATAAATTGGCTGACATGAAAAAACATCATGAATTCATAATTTAGATATGGTTACTAGTATTAACTGACTCACCCTTCGGCTGATTCTGTTCCCAGGTATGAATGCACTTCCCTATGGCAAATCATATCATATCTCACCTCTTTGTCTAGACTTTCTCTACTAGGGTAATTTGGAGGTCTGCTGCTTGGTTACAGGACCTTACACTGCATGATAGAACAAGTTAGGTCTACCTACCTGCCAACTCTCCATCCAGATGTCAACTTTCTCATAGTTTCCCATTCCAGGAATTGTACGAACTCATAAAGTGCTGATGTCACTTAAACCAGTGGCTGTAAAAGTTTGATCAATCATTTTGTAGAAGTTTATTGAATTACAGTTGTGTTCCATAGCCAACTTATTTTGATGGGAGAAGTCTTCGATGGTGATGGTGATCATCACGACACTTGCTAGTATTATATGAATTAACTTAGTATGGCGCAAGAATGTCGTAAAAACTGATGATGTACAATCGAACTGGAGTCTTTCATCATTGATATCTCAATGCTATCTGTTTTCTGTTGTTTTTACTTAAATTTTATTATACCCACGCAAATTTCCTACAGAAGGTGTTTCTCAAAAAACATTTTCTTTGGATCTATACAACCGAAGACATTGCGTCTTGTAAAAAGTTGGGTTCTCTATTTCCCTATTCTAGCATTTTTTGTCCTCCTTCGTCCAGTATTGCATCTCAGATATGCCCCCTTGGATCATATATTATGAACCTTTTTCATATAAACTAGATTTTCTTTTTCTCCCATATCAAGTGAACTCTTTTGCTATTTTCATTGTGGACTATGCATAGTTTATCCAAGAATTCACTAATTGTCATATTTGTCTATTTTTCTAGGCTATGTATCATGAGTTCTCATCTGCAAACATACAGGTCGACAAAGATTTTAGTGCAAAGCTATCAGGTTATGGCTGTGTTAGCCGCAATCTGGAAGAGATTTCCTATAATTCTGCAGTAAGTGCCACCATAAACAGATAGGCTGCAACTCTTTTACACCTCACAAATAATAGGTGTTATGTTAATAAGCGGTCCAATGCATGCTTGGGTTTCAATAAGGAAACATTCCTCTCTGGGAACCTCCTCTCATAAAATATAGAAGTTCTAATAAGAATGATATTCCCTTCCAACTTCAGATGTCACAACAAAAATGATCTACAACCTAACTTTATTAATGTAGCAGCAGTTCACCATGAAATCACGCAGTCCATCCGAGCAATTTAAGCTTGGCATGTGAATTTTCTTCGCTAATCATTCCTATTAACAGCCATATTTAACATTGCTAGTCATTTCTCTGCACTCCATCACACCATGTTTCCATTCTCTTTTTAGCCCCTCCTAAACAATTTGAACACCGTTGCTTAACATAAACTCTTCATTCCTATCTAATGCATTTCCATACTATTGTGGTGGGTTATGCATCATCATTCCTGAATCTGGTACAACTCCTGACTCTTTAATGTCCTTCTCGTCAACATACAGCTGTATGGGATTTGAGAAGGTACAACATGCTGATTTAGTGCAACATCCTGATTGATGTATGTTTAAGGGACATATAAACATTTTGATCGTTGAAAACTACTTTTGTGATTGCTATTCCCAATCTATTGTCTGTTAACCATTTGACTACTTTATGCAGGCTGTTACAAACCTTTCTGTGGAGACACTAGAGAGAGGATTGCTCACACCAAAGAGTAATGTCCGGAGCTTTGGCATCATCCTCCTTGAATTGCTCACTGGAAGAAAGAATTACGATTCCTGCTTCCCAAAAGAGCACAACATCATAACGTGGAGCAGACCTTTCCTCTCTGATGACTCCCGCTTGTCCCTAATTATAGATACCCACCTCAAAGGACGGTTTCCCCTTAAGGCTGCTCGAACCATCGCTGACATTGCCCTAAAATGCCTTCATAATGACCCTTCAGAAAGGCCTACCATGAGAGCTGTTGCAGAATCCCTCCAGAGTGTTCAAGCCATGAAGTACCCGTATTGTTTCCCTCTTCAGGAGCCATCTGCTGTTGCAGGAAAGCTGATGTCGAGGTCCCCGAGCCTTAAAATGGTATCGTAATCCTGACACCTGCATAAAAAATTTCACTATCACTGCCACAAACAATCAAGCCATTAGTTTCACCATTGAGACCCTTGGTAACTTTGCCTCTTCCTCCTCAAACTTCTGCTTCTACTCTCTCCTCAGAAGAAAGCAGGATTCACATGCTCAGTAATTTGCACTCCCCTATGCTGCCAAGGCCTGTGGAAGGTTTTAATTGGTCAGACTGCATACATGCATACATGTACATAGATATAGATACTCTTTTTTCAGGCTGTGTATTTAGATCATGGTATATGTAAATGAATGGCATTCACTCTTGAATGAGCAGAGTTATGGAGGATTAGTAAGGTGATCTGTAGATAACTAAGGGTATACTATTCTTGTGAATGAAATTATCATTTTCCTTGAACGAAATTATCAAAAGATTGTTGTTAGCCTTCTTGTACCCTCATCTGTAACCACAAAACAATGTAAAACTGCTATAGTTCTTTCCTTCACATTAGGACAGTCCAACCAACTCACTTTCTTGTAGATTGTTAAACTCAAATGTAAAAACTAAGGTAATATGGATAATTGTTGTACTGCTTGACCCCCTTTTGAAGTAGTAATTTAGGGGCCAAATCCAACTGTCATGATCGTGCAACCTACTTTTGTGAACAGCCGCACTTCGACCTAGACTAAGAACTAGTCTCAGAGCCTGTTTCAAGTCAAACTAAGGTCAGGTCCGTTTCCACCCAGATGCAATTACGTCTCTCTCTCTCTCTCTCAGGCTAATTTAGGTGTGTACATCAAGAGGAACGTTTCGGATCATCCACATGATGATGACCATGGAACTATCATGATACTTTGTCCTGTATAATTATAATTATAATTATAATTATAATTATAATTATAATTATAATTATAATTATAATTATGATGATGATGATGATATGGTAGGTTTTTCATTTTGAACTAATCACAAAATAAGGTTTTATATATATTGATAGATAGATAGATAGATAGAGAGACTTGGCTACTTATAGAAAATTTTGTATCTAAATCCTTCTCATTGGAATTCAATGATAGGGCATTCACTTCACTTGATGGTTGAATTAAGAGAACTCATGGGCAAATAAACTTTGTTTTTTTTTGGGCACTTCAAATAATGTAGATTAACTTCAATGGAGGGGGATACCAAAGTGGACGCCTTATCAATGACAAGGGTTTGAACCCAACTTCTACCAATAGTAGCCATGTCTATCTTGATATGTATGTTGCACGTCTATATCTGAACTTATATTTCACATCTCATGTGCATCAGTGCATGATGCGACCAGGTATGCGTGTGGTGTATGCGTCTGTGAATGGGAAACAACCACTAGTAACACGGGCAGAGCACGTGGGGGCAATCAAGGACAATTGCCCCCACTTGATTTGTAAAATTTCTTATACATGCATTGGGTTCTGGTCAATTACCTTGTGACACTTGGCCCCCCCAAAAAAACTAATCTTTCTCTAAAAAGCAAAGACATAATCTATAATTAGTAATAAAAATTAACATAAGAATATAGTTCAAAAGTTTAAAATAATCTCAATAGACATAAAAGTCTATTTGACAATTAATCATTGGCATCTATCCATTTAACTAACTACATCTAATTAACACACGCAATCTAGTTAGTTCTACTTGGACATCTCGCAAAAAAGAGTAAATAAAGAGGGATTAGAGGAAAATGTAGTAAAACTATTTCTAAAGATAAAAGAATAATAATAATAAACTACTCTAGCTAGTTACGAGCGAGAAGACCCACAGGGACTAAATTAGTCCTACCCCTTATGCTAAAACTAGGTGATGGATATGCATGTTTTGTTTATGACAAATGCAGAATAAAGATGTAGCAAAGAAACCCTAGATTGTTTCTAATCCTAAGACAGCAATTTAAAGAATTTAACCTGGAGAAAACAGTTAAAACCTAACGTAGGAAAGCAATTAAAAACTAAACTAAGAAAGCAATTAAAGAAAAGAGAAGAAAGTTTAGAAAGCTTCTCTCCTGTTGACGACCATGCTCCTCCCTCGCCAGCAACAGTATAAGAAGATTTTTTTTTTTTAAATTTAGCCGTTGTTTTTTAACAACTTTGCCCCCCTTTTAGCCATTTTTCTTAGATGGCTGGACTTGTCGAGTTGTGTGCTGCAGGGGTTGTTTTATAGGGTATTTAGGACAAGAACCCCTTGTTGTAGTCAATGTGGCACTAAAAAATGTTCTCAGATTTTCGAAAACTGAAAAATGCAAGTCTACACAGCCAGGAGGTGGCCGCCCAGAGCTGGGGCCTAGCTCCCGGAGTCTAAGTTCCTAAATCGACTCAATTTCAGAATTCTCGTTTAATCAGAACACAAATAAATTCTAGACGACCAGGAAGTGGTCACCCAGATGTGCCACATCAGCAGGCCCACACACACAGAGAGAGATAGAGAGAGAGAGAGAATAAAAATAAAAGATAATAAAATACGCCCAGAAATGCCATGTTAGTAGGGTTGGAAAAGAAACAAAAAATCAAATTCAAAATAAATTTTAATGTAATAATATTTGGGCGGTCGGGGGGGTGAGTGCCCAGACGAAAACCCTATTAGGAAAAACCTAAAAAATATAGAAAAAATCCTAAAATTTGGGAAATAGGTCTAGAGACGTGTATGCAAAATTTGAAGATATTTGGAGTTGATTTGAGTGACCTGGGACCATAAAATGGTCAAAAAAGGATATTAACGGTACATTATTGACAATAATAGATAGTTTAGGGTATTAAGATGAGATGAAAGGAAAAAAAAAAGTTGAGGGTATATAGCTGAAACAACCCCCAAATTGAGGGTATATTATTGCATTTCCTCCCTTTTTTGTTAATAATGTAAATATGCTATTTAATATTTTGAGCAGAATTTGTGTTTCTAAATTTGTAATTATTAATTTGATTAGTTACTATCATTACTCATATTAATATGGCAACATTTACATGAAGAGAAGTATCACTTCATTCTCTTATTTATACAATTCAATTTTCCATTAGAAATGTTACATCTGTAAAAATAATTTGAAAATAAGAGGTTAGATATTAGGAATTTGAATGGTGATATTGCAATATCATGCAGCTTGATGCACAAATTCCCCACTTTCTCCTATCTAAACCATTTGGAAACATCAACATTTGTAGAAGCCCAAGTTTTGATGGCATTTAGTATAAACTTCAGAATTCATCTATGTTGCTTAAATTTTACAAGATTTCACAAGATGTTCAATCTCTTTCTAGAATTATTCTACTCTTTTCCTACATAGTATCACATTCCTTCTCCCTCTCTCCAGAATAGAAGAGTACTGACATAAGGAATTCTCATACATTTTGTGTCATCCTTACACTTAAACATGAAAACAATTAAATAAGATACATTCAAACAAAGAAATAATTCTCATATAGGACTGATTCAATTCTCTCCCACTTTTTTCCCCTTACAAAGGAAAATTATGGGGATTCGGCGAAAATGTAGGGCTGGCAACAAATGAACGGGGGCTAGTGTCATGGTTAGCAGGCAATCTGTTTGTGGTTCCAGGGATTACATGAGACCTTGATGGAGTTCCGGGCTTCACGGCTGGGCTTCTGGACCTTGACTCAATGCTGCTCCTACCATACCGGCGTTCACTGCTCCTTCGCGAGCCTTTCTCTGCCCATATGAGCTCTTGCCGTTTCACTGTACTTGGATATCTCCACCAACACCCAGTCTGGCCAGCTTTTTGTATGTACCTGTCAGAATACAAGTTTCATATAAGCAAAGTGTCTTTAGGAAGACACTTTGTCCAGATAACTTAGTCTTATTCAACTTGCAGTAGATGAGGAAATCAGGAGTGAAGGTCTCAATCAATCTGTACCTGAACAATTATACATAATCCTTCTTATTACACAGAACTCCTCTCAAATGTTTTGGGAAAATTGTCATACCTACATAACTACTAACTAAAAAGAAAGACTACTTAGTAATGTACATGTTATGTGAGAGAAAGAAAACAAACATAAAGATTTACTCAAAGGAAAAGCAGTGTAATGTATAATTTTCATGTGAAGCAAACGTAAATCAAAGCAAAGTTTTTGGTAGTCCACTTGCTTCAGTTTTGTTGCTCATGGCGAGAAACTAATCATTTGGCTAAGTGAAGTTGTATTTGGGATTGAAATAGTTATATATTGTAGAAATTTAGGCTCCTCTTTGTTAGAATTTGCTTACCTTTGACTAAATCTTCTCCCCAAACAGTTGATGCATTTTCTTCCTTCAGTCATTTCTCCCATGCCCATTCCTACGCAATTCCTACAGTATACTCTTCCACATACCTGCCAATAGGGAATATTAACTTCCAAACAGAAATAAAGAAACAAACACATATGTTAAACTTATCATTGTATTTTTGAGAAATATTATTTGTTTTCTTAATGTTGTTTTAGGATTGTCTTTTATGGCTTGTAGTTTCCTTTATTCGTTTCTCAGTGTTGCATATGGTTTTTTGTTGCAAAAATTTCGCCGAAGAGAAAGAAAATGGCAAGTATGTGTTTAAAATGTTACTTGTGTATGAAAATTTTATTGTAGGACAATTTTTTGAATAAATACATTTTTAAAATTTAATTACAAAAAGAAACCTCCCCCAAATTTATTTCCAAAAACCGAACCTCTGACAGGCTACGTAGGCGCCACATCCGTAGTGGGTCATTCCCCCTCGCCGGAGTGATGGGCTCCGTTCGTGGGCGGTTGCCAATTCCCAACCACGGATCAAGTGTTTTTTTTTTTTTTTTGAGCTTTTTCTTCTTGATCCGAGATTGGCAACCCCAGACCAAGAATTAAGCTCATATGTTTTTTGAGCTTCCAAAGCTTGGTATGGGATTAGCAACCCTGAACTAAGAAAAAGGTTTACTTTTTTTAACTTTCAAAGCTTGTTCCGGGGTTGGCAATCACGGGCACATTTCACTTAGCTAAAAAAAAACTCTCACTTTTTCACCGGGGTTGCCAACCCCGGACCAAGTTCACTTAGTCTCAATTCGTTTAATGGTGGTTGAGAAATTCCTTGAATGAGACTTGGGTTTCTTTGTTCGGGGTTGCCAACCCTGGACGTAACTTTTTACCTGAATCCCATTGCTTCATTTTTACTCTTTTTACTGCCCCTCTCTGTCTCTTTTTTTACTGTCTTCTTCCCCTCTCTCTCACACACACACATCCAATGCCTTAACCCGATGCTCTCTCCCTTCACTTCTCGACCTCGCCACTCATTGCCCATTACTCGTCGACCTCGAGAAGGTAAGATCCCACACCCCTTCTCGCTCTCTCTCATTTTTCATCCAGTCTCTCCTCCCTCTCTTAATCCTCACTCTTCCCCCAATTTGCCCTCTCCTCTCTCTACCACCCTCTCTCTCCTCATCTATATCTCTCCCTCACCTCTCTTCCCCCAATTTGCCCTCTCTCTTCTCTCTTTCTTTGCCACCCCCTCTTCCTCAATCCTCTCTCCTTCAGACATGCATCTCTTTCCTTTTTTGAATAGATAGGTTAAATTTGTTCTATTCATTTTGTAGGGAAGAATTTGTTCTATTCATAATTTAGGAGAAGAAAATTGGTGAAGATTTGAAGAGTTTAACCTGGCTCTTAGCTCCATTTTCTTTTTATTTTGGTTCAGGGCTTAAGGGAAAATTGGTTGCTCATTCTTGGGTTTAGGATATCATCACTTCTATACACACCATCAAGCTTAGATTCTTGAAAAGGCTTTGACATTGCGCATCTCAGTCTCATTCACTTCACTGGCTTAGCTTCTTACAATTTTGAAGTATTAATTGGAGTTTCTATAGTGATTGAAGAAAGATTTGAAATAGTCCTCTCCATTGTTTTTTTTTCTTTCTCATTAGTTTTTTGAAATAATTCATGAAGGTGTCCCAACCCACGAGCACCATCATCTTCCATGGGTAAGTATGTGTATCATTATATTATTGATGTAATACGTTAGTATCTAAATAAATTGTTCGATTTTAGAATAATGATAGTTAAATTTGATTATAATTGTTACCAAAAATTTGAAACTATGTGTAAGTGAGACACCAATGGACTCTGGGCCAGTCAGTTTCGATGCCCTTGACTTGCAAGACATGCATCCATCCGCTAAGATTGGCTCGAGCCGGGTATCTCTTTATGAATGTTAATTTAAATATTAGAATTGTGCAATTTTGTGAAAGTTGAGTAATTGTAATTTATGTGCAAAACTGCATGATCTTCAGGTCATTGAGTATTTGGATCATTCACAGTTACATCAGCAGTGGGCTCTGGGGATGACTGTGTTATTGAGTATGTTAGACCGGTGGGGTTTTTCATTATCTCTCAGTTGAGGTGAATGAGACTTGATTGACCCTTACTTAGGCTTTAATAGAGAGATAGAGGCTCGAGACATCCATATTTTATCTTAGAGTGTGGGAGATAACTATTACATTGCAGGATGTGGCGGTGCTTTTTGGGTTACCCATAAATGGTCTACCTATTACAGTGACAGATGATAGAGATTGAGCTGAAGAGTGTGAGAGATTATTGGGTAAAGAGCCTTTCGACGACTGCGAGGGGTGGAGCATTGAAGCTAAAGTGGCTCCATCAATAATTCAGTATGAATCCGTTAGTAGATGTGCAAGACCAACAAAATGCACGTGGTTATATCTTATGTATGATCGACACTACTTTGTTTTCAGATTACTTCACAAATAAGGTACATCTCAGATGGTTATTTCTCTTGGAGGACTTCGATACATGTTGTGCCATGTCTTGGGGTAGTGTTGTCCTAACATATTTGTACATGGAGTTATATAAAGTTTCTACGATGTAGACTTCACAGTTCCGTGGTCCTTAGACACTTTTTCAGGTAAGCGTAATCTATTTTTTTTGCTTATATAATATTAATTACATATATGAAATTAATTTAACACGTGCTCACGTTATTTCATTAGCTATGATCTTAGGAGAGACTATCTCTTAGTCGACTTACCCTCAGACAGGCCATTCTGCTAGATGCTGAGCAACCACTTGGATGCATGTAAAATTCAGTGTATTCAATTTTAGCAGATATATCTATTTGGATATATGGTTTTGTTTTAAGCGTATGTGTGGTACATGTAGAATGTCAAAAGGACTTGGAATATGACTCCACGGAGAGACACACAGTTCTAGAGGAATGAGCTAAATGTGCTAGACTGTTTTAGCGTTATTTGAGAGTCATGCACAAACGAGGTCCTAAAGAGTTTACTATCGATTTGTAGAGATGGATCTCAGATCTGGCGGGTCAGGACGCTAATTATTTGTTTTGAGATTGTGGAGATGCATGTTTCAGATCAAGTGCTTCGTCGGTTCGGGTTTACTTAGCATATCCCTGATGCCACCAACTAATTGGCTCGGATAGACCACTTTGGCAAGCGTATGTGTGATTGGAGGCAAAAGCTCAGTGCTTATATAAGTTAATAAGATGATCAAACTAATCGACTTCAGAGGCAAAGACATCACATCACACTTTTTACAGATAATATGAGCTGGTATCGGGGATCACTCGTCACTTTCAACGTGTCGATCCGTCGGTCACTTACCAGCCTGGTGGTATACATAAGCGGGAGTTGGTAATATCTTAACATAATTCTCATAAAATGTTAAATGTGTGATTTGTTGATATGATATTATTAAAATTTATGATAAAGGTTAAAGGATTGATCTACGTGGGGAATATGATAAATGAGGCTTTGATGGAAGATACTCGAAGGGTCTCGACACTGCAGAGGATGTCCACTTTAATTAGGGAGCTGTTAGAGAGGCGCTGATTTGCACGTCCATAAGGTGTGTTAAAACAACCCGATAGTTTATATTCGACATGCACACAACCACCAAATACGGAGCTTGAGGCTGTACAGGATGAGTCGAGACTTTCTTAGCCCGTTGCTAGGTGACGTACACGACGTTGAGATAATGATGAGGACCTTGTACATGATGAGCATGGACCATCTCAACTACCTGTTAGGAGGTATCGACGGCGTCGAGGAGCTGAGGATGGGGCTGGACCATCTCAATCACATACTGTTGAGGACATCATGCCACCGCCCAGGAGCAGGTTCGATCGAGTATACTTCAGGAGGCGACGCGCTGATCTTCTATGGCTTTAGATGTGACTTGTTCTTCTATGGCTTTAGATGTGACTTGTTTCAGGCTTTATGGATAGCAGATGTTTTAGTTTTATTTGTGTTCCTTTTATTTTGTTCTTTTGTGGGCGTTTAGTACCACATCGGTTATTTCCCAGTACTCCTCTCTTGTAAAGCCTATATAAGGCCCCCTAGACTATTGTATTGGACAACTAATGAATGAATGAATGATTAAAACTTTTCCTCAAATTACTTTGTTAAATTCCTGAGTTCAGCTGCTCTCGAGTTTAGGGTGAGAAGCCCGTACAAGGGGTGGAAACCCAAATCTTATCTTATTCGCAATTTAAATTTTGGTTACGATTTGAAGGTGATTGCGATCCAGGTGGTTTTACATCATTTGGTATCAGAGCACCGGTTTTCAATCCCCTTCAAATATTGTCTTTTCCAATTTTTCTTCCAATCTCCCAAACCCTAGATCTATATTCCAAAAAAACCTAGATTTATATTCCAGATTCATTCAAAAAAAAAAAGAGATTACACTGTTTCAAAAAAAAAATACAGTGAAAGATTTTCATCGAAAATTCCCTAAAAAAAAAGTGGAATTTCCACTGTTCACCATCTCTCTCTCCCAATTCCTCCATCGCTCTTTCAACGGAGTCGGCGACAAGCTTCGCGTCTTCATCGACGCACAGATCTCCATCACGGCCATCGACATCCTCGTTTCGACATCCTCACGCAAGATCTCCGCCTCCGCAAGATCTCTGCCGCATCTCCAAGTCTCGGTCAACAACGACATCACCACCACGGCCCTCGACATCGCCCCCTCTCTGACATCCACGTCCTCGCGCCACCGCCGCCTCTGATCTACACCAACACCCACGTCGCCGCCGCCATCTAAATCGTCGCAGTCTTCATCTTAGTCCTTGCAATTCCAAAGCAGACACCCAAATCCGATCGTCGAGCCCTAGCAGATCTCGAAGGGGGAGAACAGAGGATTCGGGTGAATCGTTGCCTTCATCCGAACTTGCCATTAAGCAGATCGGTGCAGCTCAGAGCTTCCAGGGCCTCACCAGAGCTCCTTCAGCCTCCTCCGACGCCTCCAGTCTCACCGGAGCTTCCTCACCGGAGTCTCCTCACCAGGCAGCTCCGCTAATCCTTCCGCCGTCAATTTCGCGCCACCGGACTGCTTCCATCACCGGACTTTTCCCATCGCCGTAATCGAGCAAGCCCCGCCCTTGATCCGAGACGCCGTCGCCGCTGCGCCCGCTCCGCCTTTGCCCTAGCCTACAGCGAAGAGGATAGAAAGGGGAACGGGTGATGGTGAACAGGGTATTGGGTCTCCTTTAAAACCCAACCCGGGCTTTCTAAGTGGACTGGGTTCAAATCCACAAGTGGTTGGGTTGGATCCAAACCCAACCGGCCCAGTTTAAACCGTTTGGGTTTTAAGAGAACTCATAGCGAGTTGCGGATCCGGGTTTGGTCGGGTAGAGCGATTTGCAACTGAACCCGACCCGATCCACTTAAGTGACATCAGTGCTGACGTCAGCCAACCGGGTTAACTCACTGAGTTGACTCAGTCCAGATCCAGTTCGTCCTGACTCAGTCCAGAATCGCAGCATCGCTTCTGACGGCCGTTCAGGACTCGTTTCAAGTCCGAATTGATCCGTTCTCGAGGCAGTGGATTCGTGACGACCAGTACTACGCGCCTACAGCAGTCTCGTTCAGGTTTGATTTACGGTCGCCTTCCCAGGTAACTTTGAATATTCTGTCAGTTATTCCTGTCATTTAATTAAAATAGCTAGTTCTTCCAATCTGTCGCATGATAGAATTTATTGACTGTTGCCCACTAAATAAGTGAGTTGTGTGATTCTGATCTTGAGTGGTAACCGACCTAATATTAATTGTGCAACTAAATTAATTTGAATTTGTGATTACTTGATATATCTTGAAGTTAACTGTATCAGCACGTGTCTTTATCACTTTTTCCACATTATAAGTTTCTTAATCACGTGTTAATCTAAGTAGCTTAAAATTAGTATTATCTTTCACCGTTCTAATCTCTGACTCCTCCTGCATAACATACATATCCTAAGAACAGCTTGCATTTAGGGTCAGTAAGAATCTTGCATGCCTACTAGAAGTGGCAGAACTTTTTCTATAGGCGAAACTTCAGCATCAATGGACCCTAGCATTCATGATACCCTTAACACAATCCTACAAAAGATAGAGAGCATGGACAGACAACTACAAGAAGTTAAGGATCAGATTGATGTCAATTGTAGGGATCTAGCAACCAGAATTGGTAGGCTAGAAACCAATAGGAGAAGAATCAGGGAGGATGAGAGTTCTCGAAATGACAGTAGGTCTCCTAGGCGTGAGCGAGGCCCACCTTACCAAACAACTGATGCCGATGCCCAGTATATCAGGAGCGTTAAAGTTGATGCTCCTTCTTTTGACGGGCGTTTAGACCCTCAGGTCTATATAGATTGGCAGTTGGCTATGGACCGATATTTTCGTTGGCATGACATGTCTGAGTCAAGAAAGGTTCGATTGGCCGTAATGAAATTAACGGGACAAGCTGGGCAATACTGGGAAAACCTAGAGAGGATGATGAGGTACAGAAGGGAAGACCCCGTGGACACTTGGGAAAGCATGAAAGAGAAGCTTATGATGAAGTATGTTCCACCATCATTCAGTCAATAATTGTTGGACAAATGGAATCGATGGACCCAGGGAAACAAATCAGCCGCTGATTACATTGCTAAGTTTGATGAATATCTGAATCGGTGTGGAGCTATTAAGTTAGAATCTCCCGAACAGACCCTATCTAGGTTCAGGTCCGGTCTTAGGGATTATTATCGCCGAGAGCTCATTGCTCGAGGCATCACGACTCTAGAACAGGTATATCAGCTAGTCACCGACTTAGATGAGTCTAGAGGATCCTATTTTAACCGAAGTAACTTTAAGGATAACTCTAGAACCACCACTACTGGCCAGCCAAGCTTCAACCGAACACTTCCTACCCCAAGTAAACCTGCCTCCAGTTCCTCTAGCGTCAAACCAGCAGGTCCTTCTGGTGCAAAGCCCTTTGCATCCGAGAAGAGAACGGTAAGTGAACCAGGAAAAGTCAACCCTAGAACCCAATGCTACTGGTGTCAATGGTATGGTCACCTTGCCAGCCAGTACCCGAGTCAAACCAAAACCCTCTTCGTCGAAGTTCCCATTGAAGATATAGAAGGAGAGGATGATGGAGAAGAAGTGGTGCACCAACAAGACGATGACTCGGTGCCTCTGTCGAAGAGTATGAATTTAATGGGTGCATCCGAACTGTGGAAATGACGAGCTTACCTCCTAGTGTAGCTCGCACCCAATTAGGAGTGGTTAGATGTACTTTAACCCAGCCTGAACCACTCAACGACTGGAGAAGGACTGCCATATTCCAAACTTGCACAAAAATTGGCAATAAGAACTGCAAGGTAATAGTAGATAGTGGCAGCTGCATCAACGCTGTGGCGTCAAAGTTAATCACCACCTTGGGGATGACACCGGTGAAGCATCCAAACCCCTACAAGGTTACATGGATCGATGCTACATCTATCGATGTTCAAGAGAGATGTCAAATTTTCATCCAGTTTGCCACATACACAGAAAATGTGTGGTGTGACATACTCCCCATGAATGTAGGTCATATCATTTTGGGTCGACCATGGTTATTTGACTTAGATGTGACCATACATGGACGTACCAACCAGTGTTCGTTCGTCCATAATGGGAAAAAGGTGAAGATTATGCCAAATCAACCGAAGCCGCCAACCCGAGAGAAAGAGGCTGATAAAGGGAAAGATAAAGTGGACGTTATAAATCCAAAAAAAATGTTGCTAAGGGCAAAGATAAGATGGAAATGAATTTGATTAGCCACAATCGAATTGAAAAGAGCTTGCAGGATGGTTCTACTTGTTATGCTCTCGTGGCTCGAGAGGCTAGCCGGGATATCGAGGAGCAGATTCCTGAGCACATTAAACCAATTCTGGAGGAGTTTTCTGAAACCCTCCCACAAGATCTTCCAGGTGAGTTGCCCCCTATGCGAGACATTCAACATGCTATTGACTTAGTCCCAGGAGCAACTTTACCAAATCTGCCTCACTATAGAATGAACCCAACTGAACATGCGGAATTGCAACGGCAAGTGGAAGAGCTACTTGATAAGGGGTTCATCAAAGAGAGCTTGAGCCCATATGCGGTTCCCGCACTTTTGGCGCCAAAGAAGGATGGTACATGGCGTATGTGTGTGGATAGTCGTGAAATCAATAAAATTACCGTCAAGTACTGTTTCCCCATTCCCCGTCTTGATGATATGCTGGATCTGATGTCAGGTGCCACAATCTTCTCCAAGATTGATCTTAAGAGCGGGTACCATCAAATTAGAATCCGACCCGGGGATGAATGAAAAACCGCAATTAAGACTAAAGACGGGTTATATGAATGGTTGGTTATGCCATTTAGACTGTCCAATGCTCCAAGCACCTTCATGAGAGTAATAACCTAATTGTTTCGACCATTTATCGGTAAGTTCGTGGTGGTCTATTTTGATGACATACTGATCTATAGCCAAACCCCGAAGCAACATGTGGGTCATCTGAGGCAAGTCCTCTGCACACTCCATGCTGAGAAATTTTATGCAAATCCAAAAAAGTGTGCTTTTGGTATAGACAGGGTTATCTTCCTAGGATTTGTGGTTTCCTCCGAGGGGGTTTCCGCAGACCCTGAGAAAGTGAAGGCAATAACCGAGTGGCCACAACCCCGGACGATCAGGGAAGTCAGAAGTTTTCACGGGTTAGCCACTTTCTACCGTCGGTTCATCAAGAATTTTAGTGCTATTATGGCACCTATAACCGACTGTTTAAAGAGCGAGGTGTTCCAGTGGACTCCTGCTGCCTCCAAGGCTTTCGCTGAAATAAAGAAGATGATGACGGAAGCTCCCGTAATGCGTCTCCCTGATTTTTCAAAAGCTTTTGAAGTAACTTGTGACGCATCGGGACTAGCAATAGGTGGTGTACAGAGTCAGGAAAACCACCCGGTTGCTTATTTCAGCGAAAAACTAAATGATGCCCGGCAACGCTACTCCACTTATGATAAAGAATTTTATGCGGTTATACAGGCATTGCGCTACTGGAGACATTATCTGTTGCCACAGGAATTCGTGTTGTACTCAGATCACGAAGCGTTAAGGTATCTCAACTCCCAGAAGAGATTAAACGCGAGGCATAGCAAATGGATGGAGTTCTTACAGGATTACACTTTTGTTCTCAAACATAAAGCAGGCATCAAGAATAAGGTCGCTGATGCGCTGAGTCGACGTGTCACGATCTTGGTGGCAATGAGCACAGAAGTGGTTGGATTTGAGAAATTAAAGGAGGAGTATGAATCATGTCCCGATTTTGGGAACATTTATGTCACGTTACGAGACGGCCCTGTTCGTGAGATGTACGGTTTTCTCCTTCAAGACGGTTATCTCTTCCGATTCCGTAAGTTGTGTATTCCTCGTACGTCCCTCAGGGATTTTCTCTCTTGGGAACTACATGCTGGAGGCCTGGCGGGACATTTCGGTCAGAATAAGACAATTGAGGCCGTTGAACATCGATTCTACTGGCCGAGTCTGAAAAGAGACGTCTCTAAAGTAGTTAGCCAATGTCGCACGTGTCAACTGGCCAAGCAACAAAAGCAGATTGCCGGACCTTACACTCCTCTTCCTGTACCTAATTGCCCCTGGCAAGACCTGAGCCTAGACTTCATACTAGGGCTGCCCAAGACTCAAAAAAAGCACAATTCTATCCTAGTGGTAGTTGACCGATTCTCAAAAATGGCTCACTTCATCCCGTGTTCCAAGACCTCAGATGCGTCTCGAGTTGCTGTCTTATTCTTTGATCATATCGTAAAGTTGCACGGGATACCTAAAACCATGGTGTCTGATTGGGATGTTAAGTTTGTTAGCTATTTCTGGAAAACACTTTGGCATAAGATGGGCACCAAACTGAAGTTCTCAACCGCCTTTCACCCACAGACAGATGGTCAAACCGAGGTGGTAAACAGATCGCTAGGAAATCTCCTCAGGTGTCTAGTTGGAGAAAATTTAAAAACTTGGGATCTCATTTTGCCCATGGCTGAATTTGCATATAACGGATCTGTCAATAGGACTACGGGTCTCAGTCCTTTTGAAATAGTAAACGGTTTTAAGCCCAGGCAACCCATTGATTTAATTCCTATGGCACATCATCATTCTAGGGTATCAGACTCCGCATCAGCATTTGCATCCCATATCCATGCATTACATGAGGAAGTCAGGGACAAGATAATGAAAAATAATACTGATTATAAAGCTTCTGCAGATCTACATCGCCGATTAAGATCTTTTAATGTCGGAGATTATGTGATGGTCCGCATGCGACCAGAACGGTTTCCACCAGGTTCCGTGAAGAAATTACATGCGCGCAGTGCAGGGCCATTCAAGATTATCAAGAAAATCAATTCAAATGCTTATGTGGTGGATCTCCCACCTGACTTTGGCATCAGTTGCACCTTTAATGTTGAGGATTTGGTTCCATATCGAGGTACTTTTGATACCCCTTCTGATCCATTTGTGGATGAGCCAAGCCAAGACCTTCTTTCTGAGAGCCCCCCACTACCTCCACTTTCCCCTAAAATGTCCTATGCAACAGAACATATATATTCTATCTTGGATGATCAGATTATCTCTACTGGAGATGGAGGGACGAGACGCTATCTTATTAAGTGGACGGGAAAACCTGATTCAGAAAATTCTTGGATTACCGAGGAAGACATCCAGCATCTTGATCCTGATCGACTGGAGCACTATCACAGCAGACAGCAGTTATGTCCCCCACACTCGACAGGGTCGAGTTCTTTCCACCCGGGGGAATTGATGAGGACATCATGCCACCGCCCAGGAGCAGGTTTGATCGAGTATACTTCAGGAGGCGACGCGCTGATCTTCTATGGCTTTAGATGTGACTTGTTCTTCTATGGCTTTAGATGTGACTTGTTTCAGGCTCTATGGATATTATTTGTGTTCCTTTTATTTTGTTCTTTTGTGGGCGTTTAGTACCACATCGGTTATTTCTCAGTACTCCTCTCTTATAAAGCCTATATAAGGCCCCTTAGACTATTGTATTGGACAACTAATGAATGAATGAATGATTAAAACTTTTCCTCAAATTACTTTGTTAAATTCCTGAGTTCAGCTGCTCTCGAGTTTAGGGTGAGAAGCCCGTGCAAGGGGTGGAAACCCAAATCTTATCTTATTCGCAATTTAAATTTTGGTTACGATTTGAAGGTGATTGCGATCCAGGTGGTTTTACATCACATACACAGCCAGATTCCCAGACTGCCCTTGCACGTAGGCGAGGATGAGGCCGGGGCGTCGTCGACTTTCATGTGCATTAGTTTGTTTATATTGAGAATTTATATGACTTGTATTATTGATATATGATATTTGATAATATGATATTATGATACGACTAATACTGTTGAATATTAGAATAATATGGATGTGTGTTACATTGTTGAACTATTTGATGGTTTGATATGAGTTTTATAACTTTGATATTGTTTGTAGTATCATTTGGTGAAATTTAAGTGACACTTGGGAAATGAGTTTGTGACATTGTTATATTATGGAGTTGTGATATGTATTACTGAATTAATTTATTGAAATTTGTGATTTTGTGAGTTACATAGTTATGATATGATTTTGAAATATCATTTGGTATTTGTTATTAAACATGGATAGAATTTAAGAATGAAACTTACTTTGAGCTTCCAAAACTTGTCCGTGGTTGCCAATCCCGGAGCAAGAATATGACATTTTTTTTGAGCTAAGTGAACTTTGTCCGGGGTTGCCAACCCCGAACCAAAAATAAGACAGTTTTTTTTTAGTTAAGTAAACTTGGTCCGGAGTTGCCAACCCCAGACCAAGAATGAGACAGTGAAGGCTTTTTCTTCTTGGTCCAGGGTTGTCAACCCGGACAAAGAAACAAGAGTTTCAGTCAAGGCATTTTCAGAGCCTCAATGAAGGAATTGGTTCAGTGAAGAAATTGAGGCTAAGTGAATTGGGTCCGGGTTGTCAACCTCGGATCAAGCTTTGGAAGTTAAAAAAACAGAATCTCATTCTTGGTCCGGGGTTGCCAACCCCGGATCAAGCTTTTGAAGCTAAAAAAAAGTGAGCTTAATTTTTGGTCCGGAGTTGCCAATCTTGGACCAAGAAGAAGAAGCTAAAAAAAAAATACACTTGATCCGGGGTTACTAGCCCTGGACCAAGAATTGGCAGCCGCCTGCGAATGGGGCCCGACCCACCACCGACGTGACGCCTACATGGCCTGTCGAGATCGGTTTTTGAAAATAAATCTAGGGGAGGTTTGTTTTTGGAATTAAATTTTAAAAATGTATTTTTTAAAAAATTGTCTTTTATTGTAAGTAGAATTTTATGTTTTCAGAAATAGTAGGGATTTTCTAAAAACATCTAATACCTGTCATATAAACAGAGACATATTTCTTTACGAAAAGAGTTCATGAATATTTTGGTGTACATAAATCTTCAGTGCACTTCTTACGTATTCTACAATCTCTAAATTTAAGACATAAGTAGTAAAAGTTAAACTGGAGAAGAAATTATTTGTTAAACTCCATAATTCATCACTTCTCTCAATACATATGCACCAAACTGTCAGCTACCACTTTTACTTGTCCTACGTAAATATAAGAACAAAAGTGGAGCAAGAAAAACGATTCAGTTAAGTTTGGTCTTAGAGATCTCACCAAGCATCGATGCTGGAAAAAATAGATGTATTCACTGCACGATGTACAGATGTTTGAGTGAGCGATTCCGGGTCTCTTCCTTCCCCTTTCTCTTCCAGACGAGAAACTGTGCTGAACACACTTGCATCATCATAGACTAGCCTACTCTCGACTGTATGTGGCCTCAACCTGTTACCATTTCTCTTGACATTGTTTCGAGCCAAGTGTTCTCTGTAGAGCTCATCTTCTACAGTACGGCGATCGCGATCTTTGGTTGCTTGTAAGGCCTTGGAGAAATCTAGGCTTGGGGACTTGGTTAGGTTGTTTAGATCTTCCCGTGAATCTTCATGGATTGGCTCCATGTCAGCTACCTTCCTTTCTGCTATGCCGTTTTCATTTGCCATATTTTTAAAGCTCAGGCTCCTTTCTTTAACATCGTTCTGTTGGAAGCCCAGCATGTCTTTGAAGGTAAGGTCTACGGACTCATCTCGGACACCGAGATAGAGATCTTCGAGTTCTTGCCTTGCCTTGGTGAGTGTGGCCTTGTCCTCCATTGACAGATATTGTGTCCGGGAACGGCGCGCGCGCACGCGTGCGTGCGTGCGTGCGTGTGTGTGTGTGTGAGAGAGAGAGAGAGAGAGAGAGAGAGAGCTTAGCTATTGATGCAGGGTTCAATGTTGTACATAACGCGTGTTGTAAAGCTTATTGTTGTTTTTAAGGAGAAATATAACAGCAGGATGACCCTTGTAATAAAGTAAGATGTGAGGAAACCAAGGCCCTAGTGACGGTTAAAAAAAAAAAATGAGATTAAAGATATGACATATGACCAAAAAAACAGAGAAATGTACAGTACATGGTTGCCCTCCCAATCTGGGTAGAACAGTAAATAGGCACCTGTGGCCAATATATTGTTCGATTTAGTTTCAAATTAGATGGAAATTATCTTTCTGTAAAGGCTAACAATAACATGCTAATATCATACAGTTCTGGCATAACAATAAAATTTCTTATGCATTACTTGAATTAATCCATGACGATGTATCAAATAAGTCCACAAGTCCATTATATGTACTACCTTATAAGTCTTTATAAATGGAATAAATCCAATCATGAGGACTTCTCATTGTTATCTGTAATAATGTCCCTTTTCCCTTTTCTTCTTTTCTTTAAAAAAATAAATTATAGATAACGATCCTCGCTTCATAAGATGCTTATACAACATACCAAAGCTTTATAGGAGGTTTGAAAATCATACCATATAGCCATGAATGGCATAGTTCAAGTTTTGAGGGGTATGTGAGGCCGATGATGTGATGTCGAGATTCTCATTGGTTTGGATAGGGATTTGAGACTGTTTTGGACAGAACTAACATTAATTAGGAATTAAATTTTTGAAGAGGTCCATTCTTCACTTAGGAATCTCAAACCGACCTAGAATACTTCAAGAAATGGCCGGACACAACAATATTCTAATGAATGTTCAACTCTGTTGCATGGCAACTAACCATGTGGTAGCCTTTGGGAAATCACTAGGACAGATGTGAGACAATCCACCTATCAATAGCGTCATTTTTGACAAGGTCTTGCCAAAGATTATATCATTGGCAGCTGAAAGTTTGTAATATTGTATGTACTTATTAAGTTTCCTGAAAGAACAATGGGAACTTCACAAGCCCGTGTTAGCTGATAACTTCTAGTAGTTGTAATCTCTCTTATGCTTGTTTTGTATTGCACGTGAATATCGATGAGTTTCTTGTGCGCAATGTCACATAGATTCTGATTATGCTTTGCCCAAGCTTGGGAATTTCTTAATGTTCAACTTGCAACTAGGACGTTGTCTGGCTAGCTGGTTGTTGCTAGATTTAAATAGGGATGCAGAAGGTTTTCTTGAATTTTTTTTCCTAATATCAAGAGAGGACATATGAACAATGCAAGCAATCATTATCGAACTTGAAATGGTATTTTCGATACAAAACAAATAATAAACAAGTAAAAAATTAGAAAACTGGTAGTTTTGCTTCAGTATATCAAGCCAATTTTGGTTTCTCTTCTCACCCAAGAAAAGCCAATGAATTTTGGCGATGATAGTTTAACTCCTCTGAAAATGACATGGATGAACGAGCACGGGGACAAATATGTAGTTAGTTTTATACAATGAGCAGAATTAGGTGCCTACTACAGCTTTATATCAAACACTCATAAAATCCTTTTCTATTACAATTGTATATAATTTAGCCCAATAAACAATAAGGAGTTCATCCCCACTGCTCCACCATCTAAAGAAGATGCAAATATCATTGATTAATGCCAATGAGCTCTTCTTGCTGGACTTATTGGAACTTTTTACCAGTTGCTATCCTTCACACTCAGCAAATACTGAAAGCATGCACAAGATGGCAATAAAGAAATGAACATTGCTTTTCCGCTAAATTGATATTGATGTTAATCCTTGTTATGATTTCTATGTAGGGCTGCAGGTGGATCGGATTAAAACCAGTTCATAAACAGGAGATGATCTGATCATATCTGAGCCGGAGACTAAATGACTTACAATTTGTGCCACAGGTCATCTGTAACTGATCCACACCTCACCACCAAATCCTAAATAGAACATGGGAATGATGTGAGCAGTAACTTGATCATCTCTATGTATTTATTTACAGCACAATATAAATGGTATTTCTTTTTTACTTCTTTTATGTACCTCCCTGAAAAAGGAAAGGGTTGATAAAAGTAGTTTTGTGTCAAGTTGACTGCATGCAGGCAACTTGATTGTTGCTTGGTTCATTGGGATTTGAACTTGACCATTGTATTTCACTTTTGTTTCCTGATATGTGTATTCTGATTTCTTTCATTGTTCATCACTAAAGATAATTAGTTTACCACAACACCTTGTTTGGACTATACTGGAAGCCTCTCAGTAAAAGACATTTCTTATACTCTCATCTGTCATGTAATAATCTTACATTAGATGTTGATGCTCCTATATTATAGATGTATTAATCTATACTTTTAGATGTGGATTCCTGAATAGTTTTTTTTTTTGGAGAAATTATTGATGCGTGAATTATTTTGCTTGGATCTTGTTGTATGTAGGAATAATTCCATCAGAATTTTATGAAGTGTTGGTTCCAGCATAGGAAACAAGAATAATCATCACATTTATGAGGAGAGAAAAGAAAGGTAATTATTTTCATTTTATCTAACAAAATAAAGCTTAACAAAGATATAATACTAGTTTGTTGTTGTTGGTACTTTTCAGTTTCTTGACAAGTTATTATATTTCAAGCCATTCTTGATTAGTTTCCTGATGGACTAGATCAGCTCACCATTTTATCTTTTTCTTTTCAGTCACTTTCCTCGTGCTCATCAATGAAAAAGATGCCACATTCGAGTTTTTTGAGCGCGACTTCATTCAGTATACAGTATCTGGTGACAGGTTATGTTCCTCATTGCAAGAATTCTGTGTGTTGCATCAACTGATCAAAGTCTCTCAAGGGCTGAGAGAAAGGAAAATAATCTGTCATTTATTGCGAAAATGCACGCAAGGGGTCTAGTAACAATAAAATGACCATACATTGAGAGTTGGTTTCTCTTGACAATCAAAGAATTCATGACTTCTGAGTTGAATGCCGGCAAATAAGCAAACCTTTTAGTTCAGTTTCTGCTCTGTTTGATGCTCTTTTGTTGTTTTCATTACCAAACAGTGTTGGATGCCACTGTTTATAATCGAAATGAGATAAAGAAAGATATTGTGTAATTGTATATAGTCTTCTTGTTACGATGCCATTTTTAGATTCTGAAAGCTATCAAGCCAAGAAAGAAGATACAAGAGAGCAAGTACTTCAGCTTGAGACCAACTCTGAAATGATCTTCTGAGATGTTGATGGTCTTAACATTATTATTACAAAGGAATGATTCTTGAAGCAAAGCATAGTAGGCTGTTTCGGTTGCATAAAACACGGTTGAAAGAAAAGAGAAGAAATTGAGGAGGAGAAGAAAAGAAAGAAAATTGTTCATGTAATACAAACGAAACAAAATATTCAGGTATTCGATCATTGGAGAGCTAATAGTGTGAGTTTGTTAGGTTACATGAAGAAGACACAAACAATAAATAAGTCAAAAGCAGGTACTCCCAGGGAGACAGCAAGGAGAGCACTGAGTAGGCACAGATAGGGGAGGTGTCCGACAACCTCTCAGGGAAGATGGGGGACTCGGATATCATGTGACAGGTGACACATTCAGACTCTGGATTTGCCGACCTGAAATTTTGCTACAAGTGTAGCCTGTATTTTGTGTCCCGGAGCTCCATTGTTGTTGGCCACCATATTTGTCGTCTGTACTGTATTTTGATAAATTTTGCTCCTCAGCACCTACAGAGTGCAAAAATTCCTATGGTGGAGGATTGATTATTGCATTGCATTAAGAAAAATTAAAGGGGAAGCGCGAGAAGAGCAATTTGGAGGAGCCCCAATTTCAATCATCACAAATTATTTTAGAATGATCTGGTATCACAAATTAAGCATTGGGTCTAAGCACAGATTTTTTTTTTTTTTTAAAACTATTTTATATAAATCAAAATTTCTCATCATATTTTCCAATCACCACTTATTAATGAAGTACAAAAAAACATTTGTAAACACAATGAAAACTTACAGAACGGTGCCATAACCCAACATTTGATACATCCTCACACAATGAACACATCTTCACAGCAACAGGGTAAACAACAAATCCCAAACATCATATGGACATTATACTAAGATTCAACCAATAATGACCACCCCCACTGAGTTTTTATACGCAAATCCTGTAAAACCTAGGACATTCTTGATCTCCTCACTACCGAAATGAATTTGAACAGAAAGCCATATGTAGACAACAAAATAACTCACCCTACAAAGTTTATACACGACGATAGCTGAAGTTTTAACATGCATCGCTTTTGACAGCATCAGGGCCACAGCGAATTTCATCTCCACTACCCTCTTGCTCCTGTGGTGTTGACCCAAAGTAGGCTTCATCAGGTGTCCTTTCCTCGCTCTCATCAACATGCATCGCCTGAGGAACCGTTACTGAGGTTGAGCTCACCTGTAGTTCGCAGGCCAAACTTGTAAGGCCGTTCTGCTTAAAATAATTCTCCAATGGAAGGCTCGCCACATGAAGTAGACTCATCATGCTCACCCTAGAATTAGATGAAGACCGAAGCCCAGCATGCTGTTCAACATCACGCTCTGGCTGACAATTCAAATCTATGTGCCCCTTTCCCATGTCGATATTATCTACAACAGCCCTCCCAGGCTCAGTGCCCACCTCGCTCTCCTTCTGCAAGTCTAGGGGCTGAAGTCCTGCCAAAGATGTACTGCTCCCTTCCATTTCTTCCTTGCTGGCCCATGGCAGCAGAAGTCTTTTGTTGGCTTCGGCTTCCTCACGCTCAGATTGGCGCTGCTTCTTCCGCATCATGAGGGTCTTGAACCGCCGCTTGACAGTCATGCAAACATTGCAGGCACAATTGGGTTGGTGCTTTGGGCCCTTGCCGCTGGGGGGCTGGATGCACACAATGCAAGTGCAGCCAGGACGGTGCCGGGGGTGCTTGGTTGTTGTTGCTGCAGCCGAGGCTGTGGCTTGATTTGCTACATCACCGAGAGCTGCAGCAGTGGCCAAGGCATCAAGGCCAGATACTTCCAGCTCTGAAGGGTTTTGTTTGGAGCTTGCAGAAGTCCTCCTCTTTATTTCTGCAGAGGGTTTTAACATAAGCCGAAAATTTTTGGTAGATCACAAATTCAAAAAGGATCTGAGCTGCTCCGAGAATGATCAAACATGGATGAATACTAACATAGTTTGACAATAATTAGAAGGTAACTGATTTATTCTTATGGTATCTAGGAAATTTGGCAACTAGAATGACTGAACTGCTTTAAAACCAAACAAATAATCAGGCTTGAAATAAAAAATGTTTAGCCTAAATCCAACTGCCTGAATAATGAGCTTGAACTTGGGTAGATCGCTGTGTATGTATAACATATCAGTATGCATGTAAGTGCAAAGCAATGGAGAATGATCACTAAACTGCCATTTCTTGGAATCACATCTCTACTATTATAAACACTACTCTTTTGATTAGAATGTTAATTTGTTAGTAACTCACGTTTGTGTCACGTCCAACAAAAATCTAATCATATATTTACAAATCCTTCACTAAGCTTGAAATCTAGCCATACATTCATTTACATCTTTATCTCAAAAAAAAAAATTGAACTTAAAAAAAAATTATTAGGGATCTGTATCTAAAAAGAAACTTTGAAATAAAAGAAGCAACATTTATTAAAGAGAGAAAACATGGTACTTATCCCAAAACGAAGATGAAAGGTCTACTTTTTTCCATTTAAGATTAGAGGTCTCCAGAACCAAAGGAGAAAAAGCCTATAAAGAAAGGTACAAAAAAAAAATCCTTAAGTAAAACCATAACGTATTCCCTATTGCAGAGTGTAAGAACTTGTATTTTTCAATGCAAAACAACAGAGATCCTACTTTTTGCCACTTTAGCAAACAACAAGCCTGTCAGGTATTTGAGAAAATAACCTATACTTGAGTTATTTTCTGCTTTGCCTAACGGTTCTAAGAAAATTGGTTCTAAAGAAAGTAAGGGATAGTAAAGGGATTAATCAAAAAAATCTATCCAGCAGGTTATTAAAAGAATGTAGCAGAAAAATAACAAGAAGAAAATTCAAGAAATATTTTATTCCCAGGTCCCCTGAAAATTATACTTCTCTAAAGGTGATGAAGACGAAAGAACTGCATTCCATCCTTTCCTTCTTTTTTTTTTTTTTTTTTTTTCCCTCTCGTCATTTTTTATGCAACCTTTATATTGCAGAAGCTAAACGGTCAAATTAATTGGGGCTAAATGATGCAAGGACATATGCTCGTTTCCATTCAGGTGGTTCTCCATGATGGAGAATGCACTCAAAACTGCACTAGTCCCTCCCATGGGCAAATACTCCAAGCTCATTGAGGCCTTCTTTGACTCACACCATAATCTGTAAATGTGGCAAGCTACATCTTTTCCCTTTAGTCCCACACATCATGCATTACAAAAGAGAGGTCGCACACCTGCATTCTGTAGAAGAAGATTTTGCATTTCTGTGGGGTTCAATTCATTTGGCACAGAACACGAAGATCTGCAAGGAGTTCATGAATGTTAATCAAGTCAAGACGAGTAAGTCAACTAATATATTGTCAGGAGGCACAGTATAGCATGATTCAAGGATTAAAAGAATGCAAAATAAACGCAAAAGGCCAATGATCACTTCATTGACTGAAAGTGCTTCCTTAAAAAAATAAAACGAACAACTTTTGCATATATAACACTATTGCTACAAGATGGAAGTTGTACATGGTTAAAGGAAAGAAACGTGTATGATATAAATATGAATTTGGCTAATAAAAGTACAAACACACCAACTACACAGTTGATAGTTCTATAGGACATGCACCGATAGTGCATATCCATATGCCATTTGTATAGTTTCATCTTAAAGGGAACTTAATTCACCAGAACTAATGATAAAATAGCCCTCAGGTGAAGTCACCAGTTGCTACTCGCTTCTTTTCTGCCCCTTCCACCTGCCCCGAACCCAAATTATAGCTACCTTCTAAGATGGCTTGCATGCAAACAAAAACAGAAGAATCACTTGTTGGCATCCAGAATCAATCAAGTAATCATGAGACACCAATGTAACTCATAGAACATGTGCCACCTGCATGACTCTCCCAAGATAGCAAAGTTGACCACTTGGCTACGGAAACTCGGGCATTTGGGGTCCAAAGTCTATGAAGGGGACCCGAGGGTTTGCCACGGGTGGAGGCTGAGAAGGCCATATCTATGTCAACACCCAGTTGAAATTGGCCAAATCGTAATGAACACCCCAAAAATAAGGAGTCAGTGGAGACTGCATGATAGTTTCGAAGGACCACAACTCATAAATAACAAAATAGATTCCCTATAAGATTACGATTTCAACTTTTTTTTTTTGGAACATAGGCGTAGCTCGGACTTGAACATGTGCGCGCGTACAGACACACGCGCGTGCACGCACACTCTTCAGAAGTTAATAGCATTATGTGATGTAAAACCACCTGAATCGCAATCACCTTCAAATCGTAACCAAAATTTAAATTGAGAATAGGATAAGATTTGGGTTTCCACCCCTTACACGGGCTTCTCACCCAAAACTCAAGAGCAACTAAACTCAAGAATTTAGCAAGATAATTTGAGAAAAAGTTTTAATCATTCATTAATCCAATACAATAGTCTAGGGGGGCTTATATAGGCTTTACAAAAGAAGACTACTGGGAAATAACCGATGTGGTACTAAACGTCCACAAAAGAACACAAATAAAAAGAACACAAATAAAGCTAAAACATCTGCTATCAATAAAGCCTGAAAGTCCAATCTAAAGCCAAAGAAGACCAGTGCGTCGCCTCCTGAAGTATACTCGATCGAACCTGCCCCTGAGCGGCGGCATGATGTCCTCATCAATTCCCCCCGGGTGGAAAGAACTCGACCCTGTCGAGTGTGGGGGACAGAACTGCTGTCGGCTGTGATAGCGCTCCAGTCGATCAGGATCAAGATGTTGGAGGTCTTCCTCGGTAATCCAAGAATTTTCTGAATCAGGTTTTCCCGTCCACTTAATGAGATAGCGTCTCGTCCCTCCATCTCCAGTAGCGATAATCTGATCATCCAAGATAGAATCTATATGTTCTGTTGCATAGGACATTTTAGGGGAAGTGGAGGTAGTGGGGGGCTCTCAGACAGAAGGTCTTGGCTTGGCTCATCCACAAATAGGTCAGAAGGGGTATCAAAAGTACCTCGATATGGAACCAAATCCTCAACATTAAAAGTGTAACTGATGCCAAAGTCAGGTGGGAGATCCACCACATAAGCATTTGAATTGATTTTCTTGATAATCTTGAATGGCCCTGCACTCCGCGCGTGTAATTTCTTCACGGTTCCTGGTGGAAACCGTTCGGGTCGCATGCGGATCATCACATAATCTCCGACATTAAAAGTTCTTGATCGGCGATGTAGATCTGCAGAAGCTTTATAATCAGTATTATTTTTCATTATCTTGTCTCTGACCTCCTCATGTAATGCACGGATATGAGATGCAAATGCTGATGCGGAGTCTAATACCCTAGAATGATGATGAGCCATGGGAATTAAATCAATGGGTTGCCTGGGCTTAAAACCGTTTACTATTTCAAAAGGACTGAGACCCGTAGTCCTATTGACAGATCCGTTATATGCAAATTCAGCCATAGGCAAAATGAGATCCCAAGTTTTTAAATTTTCTCCAACTAGACACCTGAGGAGATTTCCTAGTGTTCTGTTTACCACCTCGGTTTGGCCATCTGTCTGTGGGTGAAAGGCGGTTGAGAATTTCAGTTTGGTGCCCATCTTATGCCAAAGTGTTTTTCCAGAAATAGCTAACAAACTTAACATCCCTATCAGACACCATGGTTTTAGGTATCCCATGCAACTTGACGATATTATCAAAGAATAAGACAGCTACTCGAGACGCATCTGAGGTCTTGGAACACGGGATGAAGTGAGCCATTTTTGAGAATCGGTCAACTACCACTAGGATAAAGTCATGCTTTTTTTAAGTTTTTGGCAGTCCTAGTATGAAGTCTAGGCTCAGGTCTTGCCAGGGGCAATTAGGTACAGGAAGAGGAGTGTAAGGTCCGGCAATCTGCTTTTGTTGCTTGGCCAGTTGACATGTGCGACATTGGCTAACTATTTTAGAGACATCTCTTTTCAGACTCGCCAGTAGAATCGGTGTTCAACGGTCTCAATTGTCTTGTTCTGACCGAAATGTCCCGCCAGACCTCCAGCATGTAATTCCCAAGAGAGAAAATCCCTGAGGGACGTACGGGGAATACACAACTTACGGAATCTGAAGAGATAACCGTCTTGAAGGAGAAAACCGTACATCTCACGAACAGGGCCGTCTCGTAACGTGACATAAATTTTCCCAAAATCGGGACATGATTCATACTCCTCTTTTAACTTCTCAAATCCAACCACTTTTGTGCTCATTGCCACCAAGATCGTGACACGTCGACTCAGCGCATCAGCAACCTTATTCTCGATGCCTGCTTTGTGTTTGAGAACAAAAGTGTAATACTGCAGGAACTCCACCCATTTGCTATGTCTCGCATTCAGTCTCTTTTGGGAGTTGAGATACCTTAACGCTTCATGATCTGAGTACAACACGAATTCCTGCGGTAACAGATAATGTCTCCAGTAGCGCAAAGCCTGTATAACCGCATAAAATTCTTTGTCATATGTGGAGTAGCGTTGCCGGGCATAATTTAGTTTTTCGCTGAAATAAGCAACCGGGTGGCTTTCCTGGCTCAGTACACCACCTATTGCCAGTCCCGATGCGTCACAAGTTACTTCAAAAGCTTTTGAAAAGTCAGGGAGACGCATTATGGGAGCCTCTGTCATCATCCTCTTTATTTCAGCGAAAGCCTTGGAGGCAGCAAGAGTCCACTGGAACACCTCACTCTTTAAACAGTCGGTTATAGGTGCCATAATAGCACTAAAATTCTTTATGAACCGACGATAGAAAGTGGCTAACCCGTGAAAGCTTCTGACTTCCCTAATCGTTCGGGGCTGCGACCACTCGGTTATTGCCTTCACCTTTTCAGGGTCCGCGGAAACCCCCTCGGAGGAAACCACAAATCCTAGGAAGATAACCTTGTCTATACAGAAAGCACACTTTTTTGGTTTTGCATAAACTTCTCAGCTTGGAGTGTGCAGAGTACTTGCCTCAGATGTCCCACATGTTGCTCCTGGGTTTGGCTGTAGATCAGTATGTCATCAAAATAGACCACCACGAATTTACCGATAAACGATCGAAACAATTGGGTCATTACTCTCATGAAGGTGCTAGGAGCATTGGACAGTCCATATTTTCTATCTTGTTTAGGATTGTGTTAAGAGTACCATGAATGCTAGGGTCCATTGGTGCTGAAGTTTCGCCTACAGAAAAAGTTCTACCACTTCTAGTAGGCATGCAAGATCCTAACTGACCCTAAATGCGAGCTGTCCTTAGAATATGTATGTTATGCAGGAGAGTCAGAGATTAGAGTGATGAAAGATAATACCAATTGTAAGCTACTTAGATTAACACATGATTAAGAAATTGAAATGTGGAGACAGTGATAAAGACACGTGCTGATACAGTTAACTTCAAGATAAATCAAGTGATCACAAATTCAAATTAGTTAAGTTGCACAATTAATATTAAATCGGGTTACCACTCAAGGTCAGAATAACACAACTCACTTATTTGGTGGGCAACAGTCAATAAATTCTACCTTACGACAGATTGGAAGAGCTAGCTATTTTAATTAAATGACAGGAATAACTGACAGAATATTCAAAGTTACCTGGGAAGGCGACCGTAACCCAAACCTGAACGAGACTGCTGTAGGCGCGTAGTACTGGTCGTCACGAATCCACTGCCTCGAGAACGGATCAATTCGGGCTTGAAACGAGTTCTGAACGGCCGTCGGAAGCGATCAGTAACTGAACTGAGTTGGCTCAGTCGAGTCAACTCGGCCGAGTTGACTCGTTCACCTGACTCGGGCCTGGGTTGGTTTGGATCCGACCCAACCCTTATATAGTTGGGTCGGGTTACTCTGTAACCCAACACCTGAGGCTCAGTCCCTCTCCCCGACTCCAGGCTAGGGCAAAGGTGGAACGACGACGGCGGCGGCGATGCGATGTCGGCGGTCTGGAGCTATCGCCGCGGTAGGAGACCTCGACTTTGGGAGTGGGAGGCCCCCGGCAAGATGGGGAAGACTTCGGTCAGGTTCCAGGAGGCGTCGACAACACTCGGCGGTGTCTGCAAACTCCGGCAAGGAGCTGGTTCGTCGGAATTGAACCGGAGAGGGTGGCAGCAGCCAGATCTAGAGGTTTCGCCGTCGAGGAGGATGGCAAGTCACGACAGCAACAGCGGACGCCGGTAAGACTCTGATGGCAGCGGCGGAGTACAAATCCCCTTTCAGATCTGAGGAGACGATGGCGTGGAGATGCCTACTGCTGCGGTGGAGATCTCGTCGGAGTTGAGGGCGATCTTCGTCGGAGAAGAAGGCGGCGATGATGGCAGAGATCGGAGGCGCCGGAGAAGAGAAAACGTTGGCAGGGATTTAGACGCTGGATCTAGATGAAGATCTAGTGAGTGAAGGAGGCGCTGCCGACGAGAATTTGGGGGAAGCCGGAAGGCAACGAGGCGATCTCGTCGGCGCTTTGAAGCTCCGGTGGTTGTTGGAGGTGTGCTGCGTTGTTTGGCTTTGACCGACAGAGTCGAGAGGTCGTCGCTGGATCTCTATTGTTGGCGGCGGAGATGATGAACAGTTGTGTTGTTGGCGGCGGAGGTCGGGGGCGGGCAGCGGCGTCAGAATTTTGGAGGAGATGGTGAACAGTGAAAATTCCACTTTTTTTCAGGGAATTATCGATGAGAAATTTTCACTGTATATTTTTTTTGAAACAGTGTAATTTTTTTTTGACTGGATCTAAATCTGGAGTTGTTGTAGATCTAGGGTTTAGGAGATTGGAAGAAATTTGAAAAAGACAATATTTGAAGGGGATTGAAAACCAGTGCTCTGATACCAAAATGATGTAAAACCACCTGGATCGCAACCACCTTCAAATTGTAACCAAAATTTAAATTGAGAATAGGAAAGATTTTGGGTTTCCACCCCTTATACGGGCTTCTCACCCAAAACTCAAGAGCAACTAAACTCAAGAATTTAGCAAGATAATTTGAGGAAAAGTTTTAATCATTCATTAATTCAATACAATAGTCTAGGGGGCCTTATATAGGCTTTACAAAAGAGGACTACTGGGAAATAACCGATGTGGTACTAAACGTCCACAAAAGAACACAAATAAAAAGAACACAAATAAAGCTAAAACATCTGCTATCAATAAAGCCTGAAAGTCCAATCTAAAGCCAAAGAAGACCAGTGCGTCGCCTCCTGAAGTATACTCGATCGAACCTGCCCCTGAGCGGCGGCATGATGTCCTCATCATTATGTTTTGTCTTGCGTCCTCCATCAATGATACAGAGGCAAATAAAGAAGTGGGACAAGAGCAATTTCCCGACATTTTACTTCAAAAATGCTAGGAAGATTTATCTTTATCCTAGCACAAGCAAGTGTTACTACTTCATTCCACCTTCTCGGAAGCATATATATCTCTTACTTTTTCCTAAAAGTATTTATTATGGATAGACATTTTCTTTTACTAAAATAAATGAAAATAAGCAGAAGCTGTAGAGATGGCCCCTCTTCCAAAAGTAACAACTTGTATCTATTGTATCTAGGAGTAGTAATAGCAGTGATCTTGCAGCAAGAGCATTCAAAGAGGAATCATGGTCAATCAATCTTTTAACCACTCTCATAATCAAAATAATTCTTGTTTTACCTACAAGAAATTATAAGACAATGGTCGACTTTCACTTTCTCTAGCTCACTTGATATTGAGTACCAAAATCTAGAACAGGCTTCAGTGTCTTGTCAAAAACTGTAGTCCTGAAGTTTTTTAATTAATTAACCATTATTTAATTAAAATTAGACATAACATGTTGTATTATGTACCATAAGCAAATCACGGGCTTGTGAATAAGGATGGTAGCTGCTCAGCACTTGAATCTTGAAATAGCATGTTAGATTACTTTTTTGAACCGGGATCTAAGCATCACTATCTCTAGCTCACTTGATATAGAGTACAAAAAATCTAGAACAGGCTTCAGAGTCTTGTCAAAAACTGTAGTCCTGAAGATTTTTAATTGATTAACCATTATTTAAATTAAAATTAGACAGAACATGTTGTATTATATACCATAGGCAAATCACAGGCTTGTGAATATAGGACGGTAGCTGCTCGGTACCTGAATCTTGAAATAGCATGATAGATTATTTTTTTGAACCATGATCTAAGCAAGAAAATGTTATCCCCTAACAAAGGATAAATAGCAGGGGCATACTGAATGTCCACCTGGGTAAAGTGTCTGTCCATTGAAACATGACTTCGCCTAGTCACTACCTGCGGCTGCATGAATTTCAGCTTGAAAGTAATGCATATTTACATATCTGATTTACTACTCACAAAATCCATAAGATCTATTGGATATTGGATTTGTTTATATTTTATACAATTGAATGCACACCATCAGTAGTTCCATGGATGTAAGTTACTAGATGCGACTCACTTAGTTGCAAGGTTTTTACCTTGTTTACACTACTTTTATGTTCCATTTTGGCGTACTGTGGCCAAGGTTTTGCCCTTTATGCTTACTAGTTAGCTAAAACATCCCGTTCTATTGATATTAATTATCCTAGTAGTTAACTATGACATTAGGAGGACTTATCTATGTCCTGATTGGCGTTGTAATTCTAAGGACTATATGAATTATGGTCCATGTTTTAAAAGGCAGCCTAGGCGGGACAAGCGCTCCTATTGGGAGGTAAGCCGACGTATACCAAAAAAGAAAAAAAAGAAAAATGTCCCTTATTGGAAACCAGTGATTAGTCAGTGCCTCCTATTGTCATTGAGGGGCTGAAGACAACACCTCGCAGTCTCCCACCGCAGCTTTTGGGGCTCCCCGCCAGATCCCGCCTTGCCTTCCTCACACATGCATGCGCATGCGCGCGCACACAGAAGGAAATCAGTTAGTAAGAGCATCATGTCCTAAGCCATTTATAATCAGCATCTCAGGTTGGACCCGCTTGGGATGACTTAAACACCTAGAAAGTGTACTCTCCTACCATAAAACACCTGAAATTTCTCCACACTATGATAACAAGCTTTAGTGGAAAGGCCCAAGTATTGCTGGCAAGAAGATGGTCTAGATTATAATAAAGTCTGATCTGATCATTGTAATTACTAACATTAGATATAATAGGCAATTAATTAATTAGTTGAGTTATTTAGTTATAGTCCTAATAGTCGAGAAGGTCTTTATTTCATAGAAATTGTACTCTCCTACCATAAACACCCGAAATGTCTCCACATTATGATAATAAGCTTTACTAGAAAGACCCAAGTACCGTTGGCAACAAGATGCTCTAGATTATAATCAAGTCCAAACTAAACATTGTAATTAAGATGTGGAGTTATTTAGTCACAGAGTCCTAATAGTATTTGGAGTTTTAGAGTCCTAATAGTACTACTGGCACGGGACGAAAGAAGAAAACTAGGGTTTGTGGTGAAATTGGGAAGAACAAATTTAGAATTTGTGAAAATTAGGGGGAAATAAGAATTCAGGTTCCCCACCCAGGTGAATCGCTCACTCAAATGAATCGCTCACCCACTTTATGCATCACAGATAAAGATTTCAAAATAAAACACAACTTAAGATTTCAAAAGTTTTCAATAGCTCCATTGATTCTCAAGATAAAATCACACAAGGGTATTTATAGACAAATAAAAGAGAGACACATAAATGAACAATTCTTACTTCTAATAAAAGACTAGTCCTAATCCTAATAAAAGACTACTCCTGCTCCTAATCAAACTCAATCTCAGGCTTTTCGTCTCACACGCGAATAGATCTTCCAATAGCTCGTTGGATCGTCAATGTCCTCATCAATTATGAGTCATAATTTGAGTATGATTTGATTTTGTATGGGGTCTACATAAAGAGAGATTTGATTATGATTATATGTATAATCATAATTCATAATTTGTTTGAGACCCAAAAGAATGATTGTTAGAGTTTGCTCCAAAAGAGTATCATTTGAGTCGTTTGAGATCCCAATGCAGGATCGTTTAGCTTTTCTTGTGATCCTAGGAGAGGATCAAAGTATTTTAGTTTGTTATCTCAATGGAGAATCAAAATCCCAAGGGATGATTAAGAGTATTGTAGTTTGTGATTCCAACAGAGAATCAGAGGCATTGAGATCAGAGATCCCCAAAGAGGCTCAGATGGATTGTGGTTTAAGTTTGGCTCTGGTTCAACTTCACTTCAGTTTTCTTTGGCTCATTTTAGTTTTGGTTTGGTTGAAATTCGGCTAAGTTTTCCCTGCATCTTAGCAGTTCACCATCAACAAGTAGTAGTTTCAGCATTTGCTTTTCAGCTTTTATTAAGCAAATTATATAAGTACCATACCATCGTGAGTTTGGCTGAGGATATTAAATATAATAGGTAATTAATTAATTAGTAGACTTACTAAGTTATAAAGTCCTACTAGCATTTAGAATCTTACAAAGTTCTAATAGTATTACGAGTTATAATTTGCGTAGGGTTTGGTTTTGTACTAGATCTATATAAGAAGAGGATTATTTACAGTTATATGTAATTATAATTTGTAATTCTTTTGATAACCAATCATATAATCCTTCATAGATTAACAACAAAACAGTTTTAATTTTTACTATTAGCTTCATTTTTATATTGTAAAATACTTTCATGATTCTATTCATCCCTATTGTGCAATTCTCAGGATTCTACATTAAACTAGCACTTGGAGATTTTTCTTTTCCTCACATGGAACTTTTGAACTTCTTCTCACTTATTATGCTGCTAAGTATACCATCATCCAATCTGAATTTCCGTCACTGTGCTCTGTGCTATTTTTGCATTCAATCCCATTCCCCAACAAGGAGCCTCTGAAGCCACTATGCAAATTTCAACTAAAATATAATTAAAATAAATTGCTTCTGTGCGCCTGAAATTCTATTATTTTTAACGAACATTTGTTCCATGCTCTCACTTACATCACTCCTGCTGTTCCCATTTCTTTGTACCAATATTTGTTGGAATGTAAGCTTTAAGGTCTCAACAGATCTCTCTGAGGCTGAATATAATCCATGAGAATCAACTGTGAAAATATGGTTATCAATCCATAATCTACACATGTAGCTGACCCATGTTACATTTTCAAAATATTGATAAACGGCTGCAATAAGTGTATATAATGAATTTAGTAAGTAGTAACTATATTAGAAGTGCATTTGTATTTTCATATGATAAATTAGTTTTTTAATATCTCTTATTTTGAGATACAGGATTTAACAATAATATAGTACTTTAATACATATATATGTATTTTTTATTATGAAATTAATTATTTCTTTTATTATTAGTATGTAATTGCTATTGACTATTATTGTTATTAATATTATTGGTGGTAGTTGTTATTATTATTACCATTATCTTTATTGTTATTAGTATTATAGGTATTGTTAATTATTGTTACTAGTATTTATTATTATTTATTAGTATTATGTAATGTTATTGATACTAATATCATTAATATTATGATTGCCAATTGTTATTATTAACATTGTGTTGTTATTGTTATACCCTTTTCTATTTCCTACCCATGATCTGTTAACCCTTTAGCCCTTGAACTCACACCCAAACCCAATACCCAAACCCATTACCCAATATCTAAATCCTAACAATCCAATCCCCATCAATCCTAACTATACATAATCTCCTATATTATCCTAATATTAACCCTAAACCTAAAACATAATTCTCCTCCTTTTCCCTCTCCAAACCCCCACCTGCTGGCTGCTGCTGCCCCATGAAACACCACGACATACTCCACCACCCACCCGTGTCATCACCTCCACGTCCGCCCACCATCCCCTCTTGCTATTCTCCATGCGCGTCGCTCTCCGAGATCCACCGTGCTCCATCTCTCCCATCCAACCCCACTTCACATGCACCATGGCTGAGCAACACAACTCTACAACCCTCAGCCGTGGCGCACACTCCCTTCATGGCCGCACCTTCTCCATCTCCCAAACTCTCATAGCAGTGCCCCCACAACACTCCCTTCCTCCAGCAGCAGCAACCCTCCTCCCTCCCTCCTTGTGTATCTCCAACAACCAAGCCCGCCTTCATCTCTCCTCGGCCAAGCCCGGAGACAAGCCGCTGCACTCTCTCACCCACAACAGCGCGCCTCTCCCCTTGCCACGGTAGCAGCCTGGGCTCCCCCTCTCCCTACTTGACCGGAGCTCCACCACCAGGCCGTGATGATCTCCACCACACCTACGCGGTAGCCTCCCCACCTCCAATGCGTGTCGGAGATCGTCGTCACCATCATCACCTCCGCAAGTCTCCGACATCGTTCACTTCACTCATGTGTGCGGCCCATGCCAATGACCAACCGTGCCACTCCTCACGCACCAATGCGCCACCATAGCCACCACAGCCCACCAACTTAAAGCCATCACCCTCCACCAGCTGAGTTTTCCCCTTCCTTCATCCTCCTTCGACAGCCCGACCTCCCTCTGCGGCAGCCCGATCTCCTCCGCGAGTACTCCGACGAGCCTCCGTCATCGTCCGCTCTCTCCGTCGTGGCCGCCGTCAAGCCGCCGCATGGCCGACCGTCTCCCTTGCCTCCTCCACCGTGAGTGTATCCCTCTCTTTAATTATTTGTGTACATAGATGTGTTACTATGTGTTGTGTAAATTAATGTATAATGCATGTGTTAGTATAAATTATATATGCATGTATACATGTTATGTGTGTGAAATTAAGTGCATGTGTATTACATAATTACATGTGTGCGTAGGTTGTTGCACATGAATGTGTGCGCGGGAGTTTAGAAGTGTGTATATGTATATGCATGCATATATGTATTAGTATGTAAATGTATAGTGTTGTGTATATGTGTGTGCGGGTATACATGTGTATATGTGTATAGATGAGTGTGTATATGTGTATTTATGTGTACGTGTGCCTATGTGTGTTTGGTTGCATGTTGCAGCAATATGGACCGCTCGTGAGATCCGAACCGGTAACGAAGACCCGGACCCGTTGCAAGAGATTCGGATTTGTGCTCGTTATGGATTCGATACACTGACGATTCGAAGACCGACCCATGAGATGACCCGAAAACCGTACCAGTTCGTGCAGTGAAGACCAGATGGCGATTTAGATCCAAAATCGCGTCATTTCATGTGAGTGTTTGTTTATTGGTCTATTTTAATTCGAGCATTTTATCTTATCATTTCATGCGGATGTGTATATGATTTATGCATTATTCTGTTCATATCGGTAACTATTATTATACCGTGATGCCCTAGTACTGTTTTATTGATATACCGTTTACACTGTTATCGATTCGATCCAGTATTCTTGGTGAATAGTGTTAGTCATGACTTTTCTTATCGGTGATAACCGATGAGAATTTAATTGTAAATTCGAAGATTAAAATAATAAGATGTTTCATTGATAGATTAGGTCTTTTATACTAGGACCGATCAATGAAGAATGACTTAGAGTTTAGAATGTCTGAAATTGTACGGTCTTGGATATTTTAGTGGACTTAATTGAGGTTGAAGTTGACTCAGGGTTGGGAGCAGATCAGATTAATTAGAATAGCGAATTTTCATATATGTAGTAAATTATTTGTCACAGATTATTATGATGTAAGAGAGTTGGGTTTTGGTGGTGATGAATCATTTGTTTATTTGATGTTTAGGATATTTAAACTCAGTATTCCAACCTGTGATATTAGTGGTTCTCTCAGTCATGTGTAGTTAACTAGTTATTCGATTATTTTGATTCGGATCCCGATGTGATGTATTTAAACTGTGATCTGATTGGGGCTTGAGATTAATAGTTGTGATTGTACTTAAATATGTGGATACATGTACGAGTTATTTAACAGATTCGATCATTCTTTGTTGATATCAATTCAGATGAGAATATAATGTGATATCGAGGATTCATAAAATAGAGTGTAGTTTTATTTAAGGATGTAGCCTCTTGTTGATTGGATCGAGCAGTGGATTGTATTAGAGTGGAGTTGACTTGGATTGAGGGAAAGGAGTAAACTTAGAATACTGATGTATTTTTATTCACCAAGTTTGAGAAATGTGTAAATTGAATTTGCCTGACTTAGCGGATCGTATATTTATACAGTTGATTGTTATACTAGTGTTTGGATCTAATGATTGAGTTAGATTGAAGAGGGATGTATTGATGATCTTGATGGGACTGGATAATGAATATTGGTTAGAAGTAGCTGAGCAATTATTTATATTGAACATGGATTTGATATTTGACGGTTACGTTGTTCGTATTGAGATCAAAAACTATGGATCAGTTACTACTGTATCCTAGTGCAGATGGATGAGATGTTGATCAGTTCTAGAGGAGATTGTCTATTGATTAGCGTACAAACCTGTTACTAGTATTAGTTCATGTTACTGGAATCACTGAGAACGTATTGTTAGACCGTAACACCATGTACAGTCATATTGTTTATCGTATACACGGTTACTGATACCGTTTACTGTTCTTGTTACTGTACATTGTGTATACGATTACTGTTTACTATTACTGTATTATTACTATCACTGTATCATCCCAGTATTCTGAGAACATGGATATTGATTGTTATAATTGAATTAAATAAAAATGTAAAAAGACAACTTACACTGAGATTGGGGAAATTGATGGAACAGCGTTTGTATTTTGGGTGAACTTAGGATATAGGTTGCGCAGTCGACTGAGGGTTCCACTGCAGAGTTCTCGGGGGATGACTAACATCCCATCAGTACTGTTTACTATTCCACTTTCATACAGTGAGATTACTGTTACTGAGTACCTAGCGGTACGGCCCAGCTCAGCATCAGGAAACTGAGGCCGTGGTCTCGGGTATGTACGGAACCCATCTAAAGTATAGATAATGTCTCCAACCGATCAGTTTAAATAGTTTAGGCCACTGATTGACACATATAGTAGGCATAATATGGGATGCATTTATTACAGGTGGCAGTTGGTGTTCGCTGACATAATTAATAATAATAAACTGTTATGTATCGTAATTGACTGTACTCACCTGACTATACTCTTATAAGATATGATAGACATCTGACACGTGTATGCTACATTGGATATCGATGATATACATGACATAATTGGACATCTGGCTCTATTACTGACTGACTCACCCACCTAATATACAGATTGTGATAGACACCTAACATCTGATTCTGTTCCGGACTGTCTTATTTATTGTCTATTTTTTGCATATTATCTTAGTCTTATTCTAGTTTATAGTTTCCTTTCATATGCTCACACATTATATACATTTGCACTTTCCTTTTATTTTACGCACTCATTGGGTCACTTTCTTACGACTCTGGATTTGCACGTCTAGATATTGGATGTTTATTTCATTAATCAAGTGTTCGTTGAGATCGTACGCTATGCAAGGAGTTTGGATTTTCTCTCTACCTATTCTGGTATTATTATCTTCCTTTTATCCCTATGGTTTCTACAGTTTCCTTGATTCTATATATATATATATATATATATATATATATATATATATATATATAGACACACACACACACACACACATACACACACACACATATATCAGACTCTTCGTTATTTCATTCCTTATTCACCATCATATGTGGACATATATATGTGATATTACAGTAATCGTTGATTTATTATAGTTCAGATTTATAGCTTGTTATATGTTACTTAAGACTTAGCGTGTATACGTAGGGTATTCTCCTCGCGTATATACGTCGCCTACTCTCGTCGCGACTCCGTTTTTACGTATTTTGGGAAGAGGGGTGTGATAAGTTTTATCCAATTGTGTGTCAGAAACTGCAAAATGGGTATGTATATTTTCCGACAAACCTGTTATGTTACAGTGAGACCTATGGAAACATGTATAGGTTCGGGGATGATCCCCCGAATATATATGAATTATCCATTGTAAAACCGGGTCAAATACTTTATGAAATGGGCGGAGTCTCAGAAACTGGGACGGAGTAACTATTGAAATAGATGTGTGCAAAATGCCAATACAAACTCAACTTATGTAACTGAATCATAGTAAAATCAGCAGATATTTCACTCTGAACTCAAAACTGCAGTTTCTCCATAATGGGAAAATGCAAGAGAAGGGAAGAAAAGGGTAACTCTGAGGCTGAATTACCAAGACAACACCCGAAGAAGTGCAGTTTGAAGAACAAATATGACAGCCTCATTAAGCGACAAATGGCTTTTAAATAGATAGTGGATGACACAAGTAGAATCATAATTGAGAAAAGAAAATTGAATGTGTTCGCGTCTGTCCAGATGGTGTTGATTAATATATATATACATCAAATATCAAACAAGTCTTTTTGAAACAAAATCTAACCTCTTTAGGTCCCATGTATTGTCAGCACATGTCCAGTTTGAAGGAACAAGAACATCCACAGGCAACCGTCGCCATTTGAAGCAATCATCACACTGAATCCATTGATCTTGTTCCCTGAGAATAGATAATCTCACGTCTTTAACATTAGAAGCAAGTAATTATGAGAATATCCATTACACAGAGAATATGTGAATTTCAACAAGGAAACCAAATCTGTTTTTTCATTGAGAAAAAATATTTATACATCAAAGGATTTGCCTATGATACAAAATGAACGTTTATCTAAATAGAAGAACTTTCAATCCTCATTTCAGACAAGAGTCATAACTTTAGAATGAAGTAATAAACACTTCAAATCAAGCACTCATACTGATTTTATTTGCACTTGGGCTGCACTCTGTAGTCTGTATTTTGTTCTACATTCCACAAAGAAAAAGAAAGAAGGACAAGAAGAATCGATTTCATTTTGACATCAGCTTAGCCCTTGATAGACAAGTATTGTTGCTCCTTCTACAAAGGAATCAAAGATCGAAAATTTTATCCCCAAGAAAATTTCAAAGACTCAAAGACAGAAAGGTATCACGTTCGTTTTATATTGAAATAATAAATGGAATTACATTAGAAGGCAGAAGCTAATACAAAAACACAATCAGTGTAAGATACAGATGTGACAATATAGCAAATTTTCAAAATCTAGGACAAGGATTATGGCACGGATACAGCGAGCTACACACTCGTACAATATGGGACACAAATATGGACACAACATGGGTATGTGGCTACCTAAAATTCTGAAAAATTAGCCTGCAGAAATGCCGTGTATTCGGCAATAATGAACTTATACATGCACATGTGTCTGCATTAATATTCATTATTGCTAGAACGGTTTAAAGAGCACAATAGCTTGATATTATGAAATATTTTCAAGTCACATAAATCAATAGTTACGTGAACAATCATACTCATTGAGAGTCCCTTATTAAGAAATTGGAGAAATCATATAAATTCAATGCATCTACAAATCAAAAGAATTTTCAATTCATCATCCATAGATTCAATTTGTGATCTTGGATACGTCCACGATATGTGTAGAAACATAGCAATGATGCATTTTGGCTCAGTTTGGTTCCGGGCTACTCCAACCCGCCAGATACACCTAAAATAAACCCTTTAACCATTAAAGTAAAGGTTGATCGGGGTATCTCAATGGAAGGTTTTGCAAACCTGAGTCGCGCGGGGTGGGGGGGGTGGGGAGATTTGGAGAAAAGTGGCTGGTTTACACACACACACACACATTTTGATGTGTTGAGTGTGTAGCTCGCAGATGGAGGGATATCCCATTTTTTGCCCCACCCCCCCCCCCCCCCCCCCAAACAACAAAAAAAAAAGAACAAAAGACAAAAACAAATGTAGCATTTAGAATACGTCAGAAAGAGTATTCTACACACATCCATCAAGTATAGGATTATCCAAGTATTGAATATGTATCCAACATGAGTACATCTCCTTCATTGCAGAACCCATGCAACTGAGAATAGAAAAATTATAATACAACTCAAATTTTACTACGGGACAACAAATGGTAATACTATCTCATAGCAAAATCTCATTAGGCCATTGACTTTTGGCTCTTATCATTCCAATCATTGGATGGAATGCTCATGGTAGTTTAAGAATACTTTTGAGTATTGTAGCGAAAAGTATTGTAAAGTTTTAGGCCCTTAGGTTCAAATTATTAAGGAAAGACTCATTGTTAAAGGGATTAAAGGGGAAATAATAAAGTAGTTGTCCAAAATGAAATGTTGAACTCGTTTGTGAAGTTAGGGTGGTACAATAGGGTATAGGTAGTAAGGGAGGTTACTAATAACAGAGGAGCCGTCCTCAGCAACGTTTGAAATCTTAGTGCTGGTATTTTTCATATGTGCCGGTATCGGGCAATATTTCAAATCTTAGTCCTTATATTGAGTCAAAATGTAGAAAATCATAATATTTTATTTTGACTCCATGCTTAAGGCATAATGTTGTCGCGCAGTGTTTAGCAAAAAATCATCATGACCTATATTTTTCCTCATGTGTCTTGATTTTCTTGCTTGTTGGAGCTAAGCTAGCAAGCTCCTTCAAGAGGCCTTGTGGTTTGGTATAACAGAAAATCACCCCTAAATTTTCCGTTGTAAGAGTATTAATGCTAATTATACTGCAAATATGGTATTATTTGATATTACTCTAAGACTAACACGTGAGGCCTTCTAGCAATTAATCGGGGTTGTATGTTAATCTTGTAGCACCAAAGTAGTGTTGTATCTATAGTACAATAAGGTTCTTTTCACTGTGTAGCAGCACAAGGCTTTAAAAAACTTAGCAGCTTTGATCCAGCAAGCAAGGGAATCAAGACAGGCCATGATGATTTTTCGCTATACCATCATCCAGTAACATTATGCCTTATGTTGGGAAATCACGACAAAACATCATGGCTTTCTACTTTTTTAACTCATAATGAAGTCAACATATTTTGTTAATCTACCTTTTTACATTCTCCTTCAATCGCTTCCCATCCCATAAAAAACTATACTTGATTTCTGGGATCAAATATGAGAGGGGACAGTGGGATAAAAGTAAATGTGGGATGGTTGAAAAAAATAGCTCAAGCATATTCCAAGAGATTTAACCTTATTCTACTTTCAAGAGAAGAAAAACTCAGAGAATACACTATTTCTATAAGCAAGATGCAATAGCCCATAAATATGAAAAAAAAAAGTATTAGATAGAAATAATATGGATTTGAAACAGTGGGAAACTATGATGGTCCACCATCAAATATAAGAAACATTTCCTAGTTAACAGCTCAAATAATATCAGATTGAAGACCAATATCATGCAAAATTAACTTAGATGGTCCACCATCAAGGTAGACAAGGTATGTGCAGAAGGTTGTTATAAATTATCATACACAATAGTTGTAGTTTGCACCATTTGAGTGATTTTTCTGTATACCCAAAGACAAACTTACAATCCTGAATTTGTCTTCTCGTATATGCAGGCTCCATATGTCACAAAGGAAGATGTTTATTCACTTAGTTTAGTTTAACAATAGACATGATGTGAGCTTAATCTCTAATAGTATAATTAAGGAAAACAAACAGGTTCATCATTCATGTACATCAGTGCAGTGCACTGGTCAAAGTGAACATCATTGTGTCTCTTTCACTGTTATTCATATCACTGTAACTACGATGTCTCACATAAACATGCGTTTAATGAACATAATGGTCCAAAACTAATCATAATATCTACACATTAGTGGATTTTATTTCAATATTAAATATTATGTTGAGTTGGAAGGTGTGTTAATTAAAGAGGTTTCACAATTACAAACAATGAATATTTTCTATATTTTTAAGTCTAGAATTTTCAAGAACAAATTCAGAAATGTCTCTCAAGTGCTCTTCTCAATATAGGTAATTTTATTCAATAGGCAACTCTCGCATCGGCTGATCTGAGCAAAGAGAAAGGTGATCTTCTCCACAGATCAGCTGATATCTCACCTCTGTCGCTGATAGAGGTGTCACAAGCGAGGATGGCAACTGCCACTGATGACCTAGGAAAACATCTATATTTATCTTGTGGCTATTCTGCTCCTATATTTTCATTGTACCCACTTGTGTACTCTTGTGTGGGAATTTGGATGACCAGTTTTATATTCTGAACTTATCTTAAACTGCACTTTGTTTCATTAGAAACTTTTTAATGAAGATAGGGGGCATTGCCTACTGTTTTATCTCAATAAAATATATCTTGTCTATATCATGCTAACTGATGCACGTGACTAGGAAGAAATGTAGAAGGTGTAATGGGGTTGTCTACCAGTACCACAATGAACTTGAAGGTTCATGGAGACTTCAGCATATACTTATTTAACCTAGGAATTTCATTTTCCTTGTTTAGTTTGAATTTTTTTCCACTAACTTTGACTTTCCTAATCAGAAATCTATTCGGACGGGAATTTTTTGGTCATTAAAGTTGAAAACTATTCTCAAAAGCCAGTTTTGGTTGTAACGGAGAACTTTTTTCAGTGAATAAAGATCTCTGTGAGGATTTGCGTGCATAGTTTATATCCTTGAAGTAGATGATAGATGGTAGTGATATTGGCTTATCCTTGGAAATCTATAATGGGATCTTAGCCTTGCCACAAATGGTTTCTCTTGTAGTTCAAGGAACAGAGAAAACATTTAAAAGGACTTCAGCAAACAAAAATCTCCCATATCCATGGAAAGAGATGCTTTCAAATCCGTGCAAAATTTTTGTAAACTTCTACCTTGACATCTTCCTAGCTTCTATCTAGAGCAATAGACTCATGTACCCAATGGTTTGATCTATTCAAGTGAAAGTCTCTCCAATGAAAATTTAATAGACTTAATGAACCATCGTTTCCATTGAGAAATGAAGGTTTGGGCTGGAGAAATATTCAGGCGTAGTTAGTGCTTTGCACTTCATATCATTTGAACCATAGCCAACACATAATGGTTAAGGAATCAAACACTGAAAAAACACTTGGCCACCGTCCGCAAGAGGACAGGTAGTTTCAGCTTATGGCTAGAACAAATAAATATTCAGGTCTCTAGATGGAGAACTTGTGTCACTTGCATATATTTGTTCCTTTAATGTCTTAGTTATTTGCAATACACTTTGTGACTTGCTGTTCCATTCCCACAACAAGCTCTCTGTATAAAGTCAAGTACCATTTATGGTGTCAATGAATAGTATGTTGAGGCAAAAAGTTCCATAAACAAATTTATCCATAATTAAACATTTGGTTAATCTGATTTAATGTATAAGTTCCCCTTAGATGAGAATTAACCGTCAACCAAGATACAGGAACTTCATTCCAGTTAATTAACTGATTGGCATGAGAGTCAATTTCCAGATACCAATAAATTATTAGAAAGATATGAAGAATTAGTCCCACAATTTAAGACAAATCAACACTATATCGTAATTTGTGTGCATACTGGCATATCCACATGTATCCTTAGTATAAAATTTTACAATATAATAAATAACTAAGCTCTGTAAGACAACCTCCCTTACCCAGATAATCGGGCTGTGAAAATTGTTCTCTTACCAAAAACTGGGGTTCCTGTGAATATAAAGTAAATGTGTCAGATGGAGGAATTAGCTGCATGGACAGAAGCTGCTTGCAAAATAATTATCATAAAAAAAAATTCAAGTCGAAACGGATGAATATTCAATGTAATGTTCAATGAATGATGAAAGAGTTTCATCAATTCTGTGTATAATAAAACATTAATTAAAAATCAATACCTGTCGTTTTGAAGTTCTAAAAACTGTAGCAACAAAACATGCCTATAAGTAAAATAAGCTAATCTGAACACACTAAAAGAAGATTCTTATTGCAGCATGGCTCCAAATTTTGGCTGCTTCCAATTAATTTTCATTGACCTGATGTGAATTATTATATCATTCACAAGTTGCAGACAAAATTTCACAAAGAAAATTCAACTGAAAGATCAACTGTAGAAGGAAATGAACCTTCAGCAGCCACTTATAGTACCATGCAACACAGCCTCTGAGGCAAGGTTCAGGTGGTAAATGGGTTCGGCTGGATTAGGCAAAGTGCACAACTACAGGTGTGATATAAATTGTGCAGAAATGAATTCGCACTCTCGATTTAGTCTCTTAGCAGATATGAACTGAACTCAAGTACATGCATACAATTTAGGAGTTTGTGTGTGAGTTTAATCCCATTTCAAAATTACAGTGGATGAGAATATTTGATTTTTGATTGAAGCCTGAACATAAAGGATTAACCTGTTGGGTCAAGGTCAAAAGTGGCTTTAGTTTATTGCAGCTCATTAGACAACTCTTAAATTGGCAGCAATAATGGTTATCATTATCAGAGCAAGACAAGGCAGGTTAAGCATGGAATGGCCCAGTGGTGCAAGTGAGTTTGCAGCTCTACGTGTTAGCATGAAATCATTTGAATTTGGCTTTTAGCGTGGTCCCAGGATCTGGACTTTTGGTGGAATATGATTGCACGGATTGTCTCCAAAGTTGGTTCCAGGATTTGGTATAAGGTGGGGAGCTGTGGAGGCATAGGGCCCATGTGGTTAGTCTACAAAACTATCGTGGGAACATTTTAGTTGTATCTCTAGGTATTTGGGCTCAGTAGCTGCGGGCGATGATGGGAATTGTTGAATTTGTGCATCATAGCTGGTCAAGAACCAATGAAAGAGTTGACAGAACTTAAAGAAAAAACATAGCTACAGGCTATGCAAGTTTTGTCCCCCCATTAAAAACATAGCCGAAGAGTGAGAATAAGTGAACCTAATATGTGAACTCTTTAAATCTGGTTTATATTATAATATCAAAATCAAATAAAAGGATCTTTGTAGGCAAGGTAAGCCTGAGGGGTTTCAGGCCAGGACAGCTTATAGGAGCCAGACATGTTTAATTTTTGTGCCCATTTTTAAACATCCCCCATTTGACATAGGTTAGAGGCCATCTAGATTTTCATTATTTGCACATAAGTTGGAGTATTCACAACTTTACATATCTAAAGAATTGTTTCAATGCCTGGCTATCAAATAGTTACTACATAATTTGTTCCAAGTTTAAAAGAAAAAATAAATATTTATAAAGCTAACATCACAGTCACACATTGTGATAAATAATGTTTTAAAATAATCAATAGCTAGCTTAAATATCTAGATTCTTACTGGGCTAACACCTGAGCTACACACAGATTCAATTACACTTTTCTGTTCTTACTTTTTTTTTCATGAGAACTTCAAATAGCTCATTTGGGCCCGTTCTTGGCTTAGACCAAAAGGTACAAAAGTCACTAGCAGGGCCTGGAGGAACACTCGCACATCAGGAGCTCAATATATTCCAAGCCTAATTGCATAAGGTTTAAAAAAAGGAAAAAAATAAAATAGCAAAACATTGTCCATAAATTCACCCAAAAATACATGGCAATATGAGCTTCAATAGCCATTTATGATGCAAAATTTCAGCACCCACCCTCCCCAAAAAATAAATAAATGTATTTCATTTGTGTGTGTGTGTATTAGACATCTATGCTTAAGCTTGAGGGGAAGTATTAGAGTGTGCAAGAGTATTCTTACATTTTCTTATTTATTCTCATCTATATAAAAAGTGGCAATCCCAATCTAGGATTATGCCGTTTAATGCGCAAAGGCAAGACTGCAAATATGTATATAGGTGCTCATGCATGCATGTTTGCATCTATGCTTTATATATGTATCTAAATATACTGGGGGGAAAAAAAACAAAAAAAAAAAAAGAGGGGGTGGCAGGGCTGTTGTGGGGTGTGGGGGGAGTGGGGTGGTTGGTAACTGGGGCTTCATAAGGACCACGACCAGTTAAGAGAGATCTCACTAGAGCAAGAAATATTTTGGATGAACAAGCACAAAAGGTAGCGCACCTTGTTTATGGACAAAATATTTAGTGAGATGAAATAAAGTGTCAGTCACCATTTACATCCACTATTAAATTACATATGACAATGAGATTAGCTAGTTAAAGAAAATAGAGTTGCAAACACAAATATAATGTAGCAGAAATTACCAGATGATCATGAATGTCTCATACCTCATATTCTTCAAATTCCTGATCCAATCATTACAACACTAGGCTTGGCACTTGGAGGTGGACGCAACAAATCCTGTGCCTCCTCCCATGAAAGCTTCAGTTCTAAAGCATCTTCATTGTCCATATGCAGCCTCTTGCTTTTGCTACCGATATTCCGGCTTCTTTTCTTCTCTTGAACTAGTGAATGCTGCAACAGGAATCTGTCAGACCTGCCTCCATGCTTATCTGTCTTTAGCCAACTAACATCCTCGTCAGCTGAATTCAAATGTTCAGATAAATAGCCCAAGCGTGGACCTGCAGTTCCCTTCAATGACTGAAGAAGTCCAGAGTAACCACTTACTGTAGATAGGTTCTCATTAACACCCGAAAAGAGAGTTTCATTGCCAAGACCAGCATTAGCAATAGCAGAAATCTGAGCATCCTGCTAAAAATGTTAATAAATCATTAAAATGACAAGTAAACCAGAAGCTTCACGATGACTGCGTCACGCCGCCAGCTAACTAAATATACATAAAGCAATCGTATAAGAAACACATGAAACTCTAGAAACACAAAGGACAATGCAGAATTCTAGAAAACATCAATGGTTCTGCAACAACAAATAAAACTATAGTTTGAGTTGATGAATGACATTGACCAAGTTGAACCAGCTTTAGACAATGTTCTTTACCTGCAAAGGCAGAGAGTTTGGCGCCTTCCTAAATCCCATAACAAGTTTTTCTTCGGGATCCATCCGGCTGAAAGTTACTGCAAACAGAAGTCACAACAGGGAAAGAAACTGCTTATCTTTAATTGTCTCCATTGATCACTGTTGTATAAACCAAAATAATCACTTGCCCGGATGAAAACTACTGTGATAAGAAGATTAAGAAAGACATGGACAAATGAATTCTTGAAAATCTGTGTTGTGCAGGAGGCATGAAAACTACAACGAATCACAGGGAAATATAATGCATGCAAGTCACTGGTGGCAGCTATAGACATATCTGAAGTGTGAGAAGAGGTGCAAATCATTAGTACTGACACTCCCCAGAGTCCATATCTTCCTCAGAGACCTCGTTAGGAAGGACCACGTTATGAGCATTCCTAAAGTTTTCAAGGACATTAGGGCTGCTACTACTGGTTAGGCTATTTGGAGGAAATGAAACAATAGAATTTTTTAACCAGCTTAGTAGGAAGTGTACTTCAAGTCCATTTGAGCCAACTTTTACCACTGAATTGATCTTTCTCTCAGGGCATCCCAAGGAAAAGACCTCAATGAACATGTTGACCTGGACCCAGCTGTGATTCAGATACCTCCACCTGTGATGTGAGGGATGAGGATGATCAGTAGGCCTGTGATCCAATGCTTCTTTTATCCGCTGTATTTTGTCATCCTAACCTACTTCGAAGGTTCTATGGGCTTTTTGTTAGAGAGATATGTTGTGCTTTCTTTTATGTAACAGTAATAGTCTGCAGCTTTGTATTCTTATTTGAGATGTTTGCTACAGTTTTTTATGTGGCGTGAGTGGTTTCCTGCTGCTTACTCTCAAAAAGAGTGTG